>JAJJKW010000203.1:0-192633 GCA_023805745.1 Isotricha sp. YL-2021b
CCAATCCCCAATTTTATTTCTACTTTGAAAACAAAATAATAAAAGAAAAATTAAAAAAATATATTAAATATATTTCTTCTTTAAAAAAACAAATAAAAAAAATTTTCAATAAATTTCCAATAAAAATAATTAATTGATTGAAAAAATTTTAATTATATCTTCAAAAAAATAAAAATAAATGACTCCAACAATTACATTTCTAATATTTTTATTATCTTTTTTATTAGGAAAATATTCAGAACAAATAAAATCAAAATTATTTGGTAGAAAAATAAGAAAGCTTCCAAAGCAGCCATTTAAGAATTTAGAAAACTCAAGAAAAAAATATAATTTTGAAAACGCGGATTTAAAAATGGTATTTTTAGTTCGTCAAGATTTAAAAATGGGAAAAGGAAAAATAGCAGCTCAAGTAGCTCATGCTGCAGTAGGATTATTTGAAGATATAATAAGTGGAAATAATGAATATCAACAATCAGCTTTAGAATATTGGAATACTTTTGGAGCTAAAAAAATTGTTTTAAAAATACCTGATTTAGAAAGTATAAATAATATTAGAAAATTATGCAAAGATAATAATTTACCTTTTGTTATTATTAGTGATGCTGGACATACACAAATTCCTGCTGGAAGTATCACTGTTCTTGGAATTGGACCTGATTCTAGTGAAAAAATTGATAAAATTACTGGGAAATTTAAACTTATGAGTTAATTGTTTTTTTTATTTTTTTTTTTTTGTTTTATTTTATTATTTATTATTTTTTTTTTGTTTATTTAAATATTTTTTTTTTAACATTTTTACTTTTTTTTATTTTTTTTTACTTTTATTATTTTTTGAATTTTAATCTAATTTTTGTTTTTTTTTAATAATATTTGAATGATTCATACGTATTAAAAATTATGCATAAAAAACTTAATTATTTAAAAAATGTCTGTTTTGCAATCAACGGAGTTTAAACCATATTTCTCAAAAGAAGACTATCAAAAATTAATAAAATGTAGAATAATCCAAAAAAATTTAGTACATTTTCAAGGATTTCCTGATTCAATAGCAAATCAAAATTTATTGATTCAACCATCATATTTTGGTCAATTTGGAAAAATATTAAAAATAGTATTAGTATCAAAAAATGATGAAAATACAAAAAAAAAATCAAATTCAGCATATATAACATTTTCAACAAATGAAGAAGCAGCATATGCAATTTTAGTTATGGATTCTCTTTTAATTGAAAATCATTTAGTAAGATGTTTTTTTGGAACTAGTAAATATTGTGTTCATTTTTTAAATAATATTGAATGTTATAATAAAGATAAATGTATGTATATTCATTCTATTGCTGATGATAATGATGTTTTAGGAATAAATACAAAATTTGGTTATAATGAACATTTAAAACTTGCTAAAAAAATTATTGGTTTTGGTACTGTTGAAAATAGAAATTATGTTATGAATTTATTTATTCCTTTTCCTACTGTTTTTCCTAATATTAAATCTATTTATTTAAAAGATGATTTTTTCTCTGATAATAATACTACTTTTTCTTCCATTGGAAATAATTTATCTTCTAGTTGGAGTAGTAGTGATTCAAATAGAAATTTCTTTTATAATCAAAATAAAAATGATTGCTACTTATTAAAATATAAAGACGAATCTAGATTTTTTAGTAAAGGTAATAATATTAATAATTTAATTTATAATTATGATATTTCTGATTCTTTAAAAAATTTAATTGATGATATTTTTTTAAGAATAAATTTTTTTAAAAAATTTGATCATTATTATCCTTTTGAAGAATCTATTAAAGAATTTTGCAAAAAAAAATACGAAATGACTAATGACTCATGGATTGATTATGAAATTAATAATATTGGACAAAGAATATAAATTTTATAAAACAAATTTATATTCTTTTTTTTAAGGATTATTTTTATTTATATCTGTACACATAAATTACAAAATATTTAATATGAAAGATATTATTTTAAATTATTTTTATCTTTGTCATTAACTTAATAGCAATTAGTGTAAATAAAATATTTAGATAAAATAAGAATATAGTTATTAATTAATTATATAGTAATTTTGGTTTTAATATTTTATATATTAATTTAATAATAAATTTAAAGACTAATTTAATTATTAAAAATTTATTAATGAATAATTTTAATATAAAAAAAAAAAGAAATTAACCATCAGTGAAATAATATTATACAATAAATATAAAAAAATTAATATTCTATATATCATTGAAACTTATTTAATTATTTAATTTAGAATATTAAAGATTTAAGGGAGAAAATAAAAAATCAAAATTAAATAATTATTATATTAAATTTTTCAATATGAACTTAATAAACTTAAATAAAATTAATAATATTATATAAACTAAAAAGAAAATAAAGAAGGAACATATCTACTTTTGGAAAAATAATATTTTTTTCCTAGAATTTTGACTTTCCCAGAAAAACATATTAAAAAGGAAAAAAATTTACTTCTAAATAGGAGTAAACTCTATGATAAAATTTAATCAAATAATTATTAAAGAAAATAAACTTTTTGAACAAAATTTCCTTTAATTTAAACTTTCAATTTTTTTGAAAATTCTTTATCTTTATAAAATACTTGATAATTTTGTTCAAATATGAAAAAATTTTTAAAAATATGGTATGAAAAAAATAAAAATGATAATATATTTATTAAATCAATTATTTTATCTTTTAGTATTAAGATAAAATGTTTTGTTTGATAAATTTTCAATTAGATATTGGCTATGATTTTCTGATGTTAATACGTGTTATATTTTAAATAAATTAATGAAACTTTTGAATAAATATTTAAATATTTTTATTTTTCATAATTAATTTAAAATAAAAGAGATTATTTTGTTTTATTAAATGATGAAATTTATTTACACAGTGTATAGAAAATAATAGAGAATGAAATTATTTCTATTGTAATGAGAATAGAAATTAATTCATTATTATAAAGAATTTTTCAACCTTTAAGAGAAATATTTTCATAAATGGAATATATCAAATTGGAAGAAAATATTTCTTCATCATTAATGGCTATAAATATAATTCTATTCCTATTAATAAGGTTCTTTCTACTTTTAGTCTTTATTTTTTTTTGAAACTGAAAGAACTTAAAAGAATTAGTTAAATTTTTTAGGATATTATGATAAAAAAGAATCTCCTTATTTTATTATTTATAAAAATTGAAATGAAATAAAAAATTGATAATTTAATGATAAATCAATAGATTGAGTTCAACATTCTAATATTTATGATTTTAATTTATTTTTTTAATCTTATTTTCTTCGGAAAATAATGAAAAATAAAAATTGATATTGTGCCATCTAACTTAAGAGTTATTATTTTGTTAAAAAAAATTAATATAATAAAATCTCTTAAAAAATTAAAATTTAAACATGTAAAATCTAAAACACCAATTAATTAAAAAATATATTATATAAATGAATTATAAATTTTTTTTTTTTTTGAGTTAAGGTTAATTCTTTGAATTCTGCCAAAAAAAAAGAAAATTTAAGGCTTTTATTAATTTATAATAAATAAATAAACTTTAGACAGGGTATAATTATGCAATTTTTTTAGAGATATAATTCATTATTAATAATGGCGTCAGAACAAAATCCTTTAAATTTATGTATACGGGAAAAGAAAAAAAAAAATATAATTAGATTAAATTTAAATGATATTTTTTCAAACAAACCAAGTGAGAGGGAAAACAGTGATGGTAATAGAACTGTTACTGAAAATGATTCTGAAATAGAAGATGGAAATAAAATATTGAAGAAATTTAATATAGAATCTAAAAGAAGATATAATGGAAGATGGACTTTTATTGAAAGTAAATTATTTTTAGAAGGATTTTTAAAATATAGAAACAATTGGAAAAAATTGAATGAAGTTATTAGGTCAAGAACACCTATTCAATTAAGATCTCATGCACAAAAATTTTTGTTAAGAATGAAAAATCATATTAAAAATTTTAATGATAAAAATTATGTAAAAAAAAAGATAGAAGAACATTTTAAAAAAGAATTAAGAGAAAAATATAATCCTGCTTATCTTAATGATTTTACTTTATATATTATGAAAATGTTTTCAATAAATAATTATAATTATTATACTAAGAATAGTATTAAAAATATGAAAAATACCTTTGAGAATTTAGAAAATAATCAATCCACTACAACTAACTATAAAAGCAAAGATGAAGTAAATACAAGTCTAAATAATATACCATATAAAGATAATCAAACTACAAATAATAATAGTAATAATGAATCAAGTGATAATTTTAATAAACCAAATAAAAATAAACCATCATTATATATTAATATGTTAACTGTTAATTATATTAATCCAAGAAAAAAAAATGAAAATGAAGAATTAGAAAATAATAAAAATAAAGAAATAAATAATAAAGAAACAAATACAAAAAAAAATGATACAGAAAGTCCTATTAAATTAGATAATATTGGAGAAGACTTTTTTCAACCTCCTCCTCCTACTTATGATGATAATCTTTTTCCAACAAATATTAATGAAAATGATTATTATTACAAATTTGATGAATCAGTGGATTTAGATTTGTTTAAAAAAATATAGAATAAATCTAACTAAATAGGCTTGTATTATATAATTAAAATAATATTAATATTAATATACAATATAAATATTTTATTTAATTATTTGAGAGTCATAAATAAAACCTCTTAAAATAGTTGGAGTTCTTATAACAAAAAAAAATAATTAAAAAAAAAATAAATATTTAAAATTAAATAAATAACTAATAATATTTAAAAAAAAAAATGACAAAAAAAAAAATAAAAATAAAAACAAAAAAATACAAAATAAAAAAATATAAACAATTTTAAAAAATATATAAAAACAACTGAAGAAAAAACATTTAAAAAAAAAATAAAACCGAAATTTAAATTTTACTTAACCATAATTCCAGGTTGAACAAAGCAAATAACAAAAACAAAAATAACAGCAACAACAATTCCAATAATAGCCAAAGTTCCAAAAAGTGAAAAATTAAATTTCCATCCAGTAATATCTAAAAAAGTTCCTTTTAAAAAATCACTCATACCTCTTCCATTTTTTGGTTTAATTAACTTAGGATCATGATTAGGTTCATCTTGAGCTTCTCCAACAGGATTTTGATCAGCTTCGAATTTTTGAATAAAATACAAATCAATTTTAATTTCTCCTTTCGGTTCTCCAGGATCATTTCTATTACTTAATTGAATCCATTTATTTTTAATTTCTAATCTTCCTTCTTGTTGTAATTTCTTTAATAATCTCTGAACAGAAATAGTACAAGAACAAAGAGCTTCATTAGAAGAAAATGCATTAAAATCTAAAACATCAAAAGTTAATCTTGGAAAAGTACAAGGAATAGTTAAATTAAATTTCATTCTCCAATTAAATTCTGCTTTACCATCCATACAACCTAAATGACAATCTGTTTCTTTTTGTATATCATCTTCTAAATAACCTTCAGGATCATATGAAACTTTTATCATTGCATCAATTCTTTTTTTTCCATTTTCATAAGGTAAATTCCTTGTTTCCCATATAATTAAACGCATTTCATACTCTTGAGGAGGTGGTCTTTCTATTTTTGCAGGAGGAGTTATTTTCGCTCTTGATTGAGGTAATATTTCTACAAACATTTCTATTATTCCTTGAGCTGTTTTTACTCCTGGTTTATATAATGGACGATATTCAACCGGTATTTTTTTTTCTTTTAAATTATCAATTTGAACGTTTAATATTGTTAATTTTTTATTCAATAAATCTATTAATGCATTATCTGTTGTTTCTAATTCTGGATTTTCTAATTCTTTTAATTTTTGAATTAATTCACTTTCATAAGATTTCATTTTTATTAAATTCAATGTACGATATTCACCTAAATATCTATCTTCTAAATCTATTATTGTTGATCCTATTAAAGAATCGGAACTTGAGCCTTTTGAATATGATAATACATTTATTGTTAATTTCCAATCTTTTGGTAAATCTGCTTCTAATTCATACATCTGATAAAAATCTGGACTTAATGAATTTGCAACATATGAATCTTTTGTTTCTACAAATTTACTTCCTTTTTCTCTTGAATTTTCATCTGATCCTACTCTTATTTGTAAATATGCATTTGCTTGACTATATGAATTATATCCTGCCATATAATCTACAAATCCGATAAAATTATCTTGGGCTGTTAAATTTGAACATCTATATATATATACTCTAACTTTTAATGATGTTAATGGAAGTTTTAAATCATTTGCTTTGTCTAATTTTTGCTCTTCTTTATTTAAATATAAGAAACGAAGTTTACTTTGATATGTTTCATTAAATATATCATAATTTTCTAAATTTTTATTCACTTCTAATTCTAATAATTCCATTGCTTTATCATCTGTTATTTCTGGGGTATTTGTTGTTGCTATTAATTGAGCATCTGTTGTTGTTTCTGTTTTTTGATTTTTAAAATCTACTTTAACATTAAATTTAATTAAATTATCTGTTAATTTTCCTAATTTATAATAACCATCTAAAGTTTCGAATATTTCTTGAAAAGGATTATGTGGAATATAATATAATTTTTTAGTTTTATAAGGAATTAATAACATATCAGGATGAGTTTCATAAATATCTTCTTTATATAAATCTCTATCATAATTATAAGCATCTGAAATATCTTCAAAACCATAAAACATAGCTTCATTCATTTGTGGTTTTTTAGCATCTCTAAATTGTTCTTCTAAATCTAATAATCTATTAGTTTGATCTATAGTAGGTTTTTCAATTTTTCTTAAATCTCTAATTTCAGCATAATATTTTTTTCTTAATATTTTCATTTTTTGTTTTTCATCATCTTTATCTTTTGGTTTACAATCAAAATCAAAAACTTCTCCTTTTTCCATATTTTTATAATTTGATATTAAACGAGCCATTAAAGAACCTTGATCTAAATCATCATCATTTTTTTGAACTAATGAAAGTTGTTCTTCTTCTTCTTCTATTTTAGGTTTATCTAAAAGTGCTGAAATATCAATATTATCATCATTATCTTTATCATTTAATTTTTCACTTTTATTATCATCATCATCTTCTAAATTTTTTGTATCAATATAATCATCATGAACTACATTTTTATCTAAAATTTTTTGTTCTTGTGCTAAAGAAGTATCTCCTAAATTTTGTTCAAATAATATACGATAAACTTTTTTTTGATGTTCACTTACTGTTGAAACAAATTCATCTACATTAAATATTATAAATCTTTCTTCATTAAAAAACATTTTTTCATGAATTAAATTTAATTTTACATAAGGAAATATTTGAAATGTTTCATCTCCTCTTATTTCAACATCTTTAAATTCATAACAATTAATTAAATTTAAATAATTACTTTCTTCTTTTGGATTAAATTTTTCAAGAGGAGTATTATCTTTTTCTTCAGGAAAAACAGTATTACTTTCATCACTTAAAGTAGCAGAAAATTTAGTTTTTTTATTAATATAATCTGGATTAAAATCTAAATTTCTAAAACCAAGAGTAAATATTTTAATATCAGCTAATTGAATTTTATCTAAAATTTGTTTAATAGCTCCAAATTTATTTCCAATAGCTTTATCTTTTTCTTCAATAATAAAAAACATAGCCATTAATCTTCCATTAATTTCATTATTATATATTAAATTAAAATAATGAGGATATTTTTTCATTTTTTTAATAGAAACAACAGGAACAGTAAATCTTCCTACTTCTTGATCAATTAATTCTTTACTAAAAGTTTTAGGAACTCTTTTAAATAAAGTAACAACGACATCAGGAGTAAAATCTAATTTCCAATCAGTTTCAATAACAAATTTTAATATTTCATTCCAAACAGGATATCTTCCATTTTTATATTTAGTACATTCACTTTTATCATTTAATTCAACTTGAACTTTAGTTTCAAAAACTTCTTTATTATTATTTTCTAATTTAGGACATAATTCAAATCCATTAACAATGTGACTATATAAAGTATATTTCATAGAAATTCCCATTTGTTTAAATATTCTTTTAGAAGATTCACTAGTTGGAGAAAATTGTAAATTTACTAAAATACTTCCAGGAGAATCTTTATTCATATCTAAAGGTTTAAAATGTAACCATCTTGGAGTAGCATCTTTAGTCCATCTATTTACAGTTAAAGCTTTTAATCTTATATAACCAATTCTTTTTGAATCTTTTTCTCCACATCCTGTATATAAATTTATAAATATATCTGGAACTTGGGAATAATCTTTAGGAAAATTTATTTGAGTAATTGAAGGTAAAGTTATTTCATTTCCATTTTCTGTTATATTCCATTTAACAGTACCTTTTTTATTTGGTTTTTTCTGTGCATTTATTCCAGTAGAATAAGGACCAACTTTACATTCACACCAAACTGCAATATCATATTGTTCTTCTTTTAAATATTTTAAAGAATATATATCACAATATAAATTATATGTTTGAGGATCTTGTTCATGAAAAGGATTACAAGGTAAAGTAGAACAAATAGGAACTTCAGCAGATAATAAAGAAAAACTTAACATAATTCTTCCCATATAAGCAGTTCCTTCTTTTGGATGAATAACTTTAGCTTTAAAAGTTGAATTTCTTTCTTCTTCAGGAATACCATATAAATTTACCCATTTAGCAGGCATTCTTCCTCCCATTGAAACTAATTTAGATAAATTAAAGAAATCATTATTATTTTGAACTTCAGGAATATTTGCAATAAAATCATCTCTTGATGAAGTTTTTTCATTCCAAATTCTAAGTAAAATTTTATCGTTTAAAAAAGGGAAAAAACAAGGAAATAACATTTTTTGATTATATATAGGAGAAGGATTTTTATTAACAGCTTTTGTTCTTCGAACTAAACCAGCTACTCTTGCAGAAATAAAAGCAGAAGGTTTTTTACCTCCGAAAAAAGCTAAATTTTCACATTTAAATATATAACAACTTAATTGAAATCCTTTTCTTGCAACATGAGGTTTTCCTATAATTTGATAACTTTGCATTTTTTCTTGATAAGCTCTTAATTGTTCAAAAGTCATTTCATCAATATTAACTTCATCATTATTTTCTACATCTTGATTAACTTTTTCATTTCTATCATGAACTGGAGGTCGATCACCAGGTCCAATAATAAAAGCATCTAATAAAACATATCCTTGTGCTTCTTCAGGATCTTCATCTTGATTATATAATACTACCCACATATTATAAAATTCATGATTTGCATTTTTATATAATGTTGATAATCCTATTGAATATAATCCTATTAAATCATTTTGAAAAAAATTATTTTTTGAATATACTTCTATTACTAAATCTGTTGTTTGTAATTGTTGTTCTGTTAATTTCATTCCTTCAAATGTAAAGGATTGATTCCAATTTGCTTCTAATCTATCTTTTATTACTTCAGTCGCTTGGACTGGTAAATTTCCACATTTTATTTTTACGAAAGGATTTGCTAAACCTCCATCTGTTTTTGGCTTTAAACAACGGGCTTCTATTATTGTTACTTGGATTAGATATTCTTTTATTTCGTCTTTTAACATTTTTTTTTTTTATTTTATTTTTTTATTATTGTTTTTTAATTTGGACGTTTATTTTTTTGTATTTTTTTTATTATATTTTTTTTTTTATTTTTTATTTTAATTTTTTTTTATTTGTTTTTTTGGATTTTGTTTTTTGATTGTTTTATTTAATTTATAAAATATTTTGAAATTATTTTTCATATTTTTTTGTTTAATTTATATTGTGATTAAATATAAAATTATTATTTACATAAAAAAAAAATAAAAAAAATATTATTTTAATTTATTTCCAAAATAACTTTCAAAATTTCTTCTTTGTTCTGGAGTTTGAGTATATTTAATAATAAGATCTTCTCCATTTTCAGTTCTTGTATATTTTGTAATTCTTTCATGTTTTCCTTTTTTAGGAATTGATAAATTTTTTATTTGTGGAGTTGGAATTGGACATTGTTCTTTACTTAAAGGTTGACTATCTTTAATTATACTTTCTAATAATTCTTCTAAATTTGAAACTTTATTTCTTGATATTTTTAATTTTTCTTTTAATTCTTCATTTTCTTCTAACATTTTTTCTTTTTTTATATTATTTTCTATTTGTTCATTTGATAATTCTATTTCATTATTATAATTTATTTCTTTATTATTTGATTTTTCACTAAACATTGTTGATGTACTTGAATTTATTGTAAATTGATTTCCTATTATAGGATTTGGAAATCTTCGTTTTGGCTTTGGAATTTTATGGTTATTATTATTATTATTATTATTTATATTTTTCTTTTCAATATTATTTAATTTTGAATTTATATATGCATGAATTGTTTTATTACATTTAAATAAAGGATCATTATTATCAAATAGTTTTTTTTGTTTATTTTTTTCTAATGGCCCTGTGTTATATCTCTTCATATTTATTTTTTAATTTTTTTTAAACTACATAAAATATAAAAAGTTATTTTTTATTTTATATATTTCTTTTTTTATACATTTTTAAATAAAAAAATATAAAAATAAAATTTTGATTTAATTCCTTTATATTATTTAAATTATTTTTTTAAAATATAAAAATGAGATTTATTATTATTTTTTTACTTTTTCAAATTTTTTATTCTAAAAACAAGGAATTAAAAATACCTTTGAGTTTAGGGCCTAGAAGATGTTATTTTCCATTTAAAATGAATGATATTGAACTTAGAGGATGGTTTTTAGGTTTGAATATAAAAACAAAAACAAATGTTATTATTCGTAAAAGTGTTAATTGTACTGTGGATACAAAAAAAGGTTGTTATATTCCAGAGGAAGCAAAAAAACAAAAAAAAAATGATACATTTTATTTTGATAAAATAGCAGAAAAAGGAAATATTTATAAAGATAAATTATATTTAGAAGGAAAAACAATTGGAGATATTGAATTTATATTTTCTCCAAATCCAGGAGATGATTATGATGCAATATTTTTATTTAATTTTGATTTATTATCATTATTAAAAAAAAGAAATATTATTTCAAAACAAATAATATCATATGATGATAAAAATGATAAACAATTAGATATTTATTTCGGAAGAGATTATTCAAAAAGTAAATTTAGATATAATGCTGAATGTGATATGATTCCTGGAATTTATGGTTGTCATTTAAAACAAATTGGATTTTCAAGAGGAGATAATAAAGTAATTTATGAGAATTTAAATGATATTAAGGTATATACTGAATTTTATTTTCCTAGAAAAGGAGATAAATCTATTTATGGTCCTAAAAATATGACTGAAAGAATAATTCAATTTCTTGAAAAACAAAGTTTTAAATGTAAATCACTTTATATAGATAAAACTTATGAAGGAAAAAATTGTCATACAAACTATGGTATGGCTTATTTTGTTTTTGGAAATAATGGTATTTCTTTTAGAAATATTACTTTAGTAAATTCTAATTTTTCACATCTTTTATTTAGTTTTGATGCTATTGGTAATTTATCAGTTATTGCTGATGTTGATAATAAAAAAATAGTTTTTCTTTCGAATAAATATAATGTTATTCAAAATTTAAAATCATCACCTTTAAATACTATTCTTATGATAATTGTTCTATTTTTAATTGCATTTGGAATTGGTGGTGGTTATTATTATTATTATTTACATGGAAAAGGAAGAAGTTCTTCTATTCAATTAATTCAAAAATATGAAGCTTTCGAATTCTAGTTAAGATTAGTTATTATTTAATAAATTTATTTATTTAAAATTTGAATTTTGAGAAAATTATTGTTTTTATTTTTAAAAAATACAATATTATATTAAAAATCTCATTATTAAATAAAATTAAAAAATTTTCCTATAATTAATTTCCAAAAAAAGTAAAATGGATAACATTCTCTCAGGTATAATTAATTTTTTTAATAATTTCCCATTTTTAAAGAATCTCAAAATGAACAAACAAATTATATAATAGAATGTAATAGAAAAGATTTAAATCCAAAAAAGAAAAAAAAACATTATCAAGACTATAATAAAATATCAACTTCAAAATATACTTGGTATAATTGTTTTCCAAAAATAATATTTGAACAATTTTCAAAAATGTCAAATATATATTTTTTAATAATAGCAATTTTACAATGTTATAGAGAAATTTCAAATGCTGATGGTAAACCTGTTATTTTAATGCCTCTTTTAGTTGTTGTTTCTATAAATGGAATAAAAGATTTTTATGAAGATTGGAAAAGAAAAAAAAGTGATGATGATGAAAATAATAGAGAAATATTAATTTTTAATTCTGATTTAGTTAAATTTGAAGAAAAAAAATGGAAAGATGTTACTAAAGGTTCTATTATTAAAGTTAGAAATAATGAATTTTTTCCTGCTGATTGTGTTTTATTAAATTCAAGTGATAAAAAACATAATTGTTTTGTAGAAACTAAAAATTTAGATGGTGAAACAAATTTAAAATTTAAAAAATCTATTAAAAAATTTGTAGATTTAACATCTAATTTAAATAATTTAAATTTGTTGTTAAATGTAAAAGGAGAATTAGTAACTAAACAACCAAATGAATATATTTATGAATTTAATGGATATTTTAATTATGATGAAGATATAATAGAAAACAATGATAATAATAATAGTAATAATAATGATGAGATTCCAATTGATGAAGAAATGAAAAATTCAGATTTAATAGAAGAAACATTAAGTATAAATAGTGGAAGGGTAAATCAAAATTATAATATAAATAAAAAAAATTATAATAAAAATATTGTTTCAATTGAAATTGATTCTTTTTTATTAAGAGGATGTTCTCTTAGACAAACTGATTTTATTTATGCTTTAGTAGTTTATGTTGGCCATGAAACAAAAATAATGAAAAATTCACCAAATGCAAGAACAAAAATTTCATCAATTGAAGGAATAATGAATAAACAAATTATTTTTATTTTTGTTTTTCAATTAATTTTAGCTTTAATAGCAGCTAGTTTTAGTGTATATGTATTAAATTCAACTGAATATAATAGAATACCTTATATTACTAAAAATAAAAATTATGGTTTAAAATATTTTATTTTAAGATTTGGAACTTGGATTGTTTTATTAAATAATTTAGTACCAATTTCACTTTTAGTTACAATGGAAATGGTAAAATATATTCAAGGTTTTTTTATTTCTTGGGATTGTCAAATTTATGATAGAAAAAATAAACAAATGTCAAAAGTTCAAACAAGTACTTTAAATGAAGAATTAGGACAAGTTAAATATATATTTAGTGATAAAACTGGAACTTTAACTAAAAATTATATGCAATTTAAAAAAATGAGTATTGGAAATAAATCTTATGGAGATATAATAGATGATAATTTAATTAATGATTTTAATGATAATTATGGATTTATTACTAATGTTAATATTAATGATAAAGAAGTTTTATATGATTTAAATAATAATAATAATAATCTTATAGATTTATTTTTTACTTGTTTATCTACTTGTCATAGTGTATTAATTGATGATAAAAAATTTGAAAATGAGAATAAATTAATTTATCAAGCTTCTTCTCCTGATGAAGTTGCTTTGATTAATTGTGCAAGATATTATAAATATATTTTTTCAGGTAGAGATATAAACAATAATATTTTTATATTAGATAATAATGACAATAAAAAAATTTATAAAGAATTAATTCAATTTGAATATTCTTCAGAAAGAAAAAGAATGAGTGTTATTTTGAAATGTCCAGATAATAAAATAAGATTATTTATTAAAGGAGCAGATAATATTATTTTACAAAGATTAAATAAAGAAGACCCAAATATAAATTTTATAAATAAAAAAATATTAGACTATGCTCATGAAGGTTTAAGAACATTAATGATAGCATATAAAGAAATAGATGAAGAAGCCTATAAAAATATATATAAAGAATATAAAAAAGCTCAATTAAATACATATTTAAAAAGTAAATTATTAAATATATTAGCAGATAAAGTAGAAGATAATTTATTATTATTAGGAATAACAGGAATAGAAGATGAATTACAAGATGAATTAGATGAAGTATTAGAATCATTTATAACAGCAGGAATAAAAATCTGGGTATTAACAGGAGATAAAAAAGAAACAGCAAAATCAATAGCATATAGTTGTAAATTAATAAACAATGAAAATTTTACAATATTTGACTTTGAAGAAAATTCATCAAAAAAGACTTTAACTCTTCAAATGAACAATTTTATAAAACAATACAATTCCCTTCTCAAAAATTCCGAAATACAAAATAAAAATAATATAAATCAAATAAATAATAAATATTCGATAATAATATCTCAAAATGAATTAAATATAATAACAGAAGATTCAACACTTCAAAATTCATTTTATGAATTATCAACAAAATGTAATAGTGTAATATGTAGTAGAGTAACACCAATTCAAAAAGCAAAAATGGTAAATTTAATAAAAAATAGAGAAAATAATATAACTACATTAGCAATTGGAGATGGAGCAAATGATGTTAATATGATAACTTCAGCACATATTGGAGTTGGAATTATGGGAATTGAAGGAAAACAAGCTTCAAGAGCAAGTGATTATGCAATTGGAGAATTTAAATTTTTAAAAAAACTTCTTTTTTTTCATGGAAGAGAAAGTTATAGAAAAAATTCATTTATAGTTTGCTATAATTTCTATAAAAATTTCCTTTTTGTTATTCCACAATTTTTATTAGGTTTTGATTCCCTTTTTAGTGGTCAAACTATTTATGAACCTTGGATTTATCAATTTTATAATATTGCTTTTGCTGCTTATCCTATAATTTGGTTTGGTATTTATGATCAACAATTTAAAGATATTACTTTTATGAATAATCCTAAATATTATAGTCAAGGTATTTATGGTAAATTATTTGGATATAAAAGATTTTGGAAATGGATTTTTTATGGTTTTTTTCAAGCTGCTGTTTTATATATTTTTACTTTTAAAATGGTTTTAGAACCATATAATTTAAATGGAGATACACAAGATTTAAAATTAGCTGGAACTATTTGTTATTCTGCTGTTGTGATTATTGTTAATGTTAAAGTTATACAAACTACTTATAATTATACTTTTATTGGTTTTTTCCTTGTTTTTATTTCTGTTGTTTCTTATTATGTTTTTGTGTTTTTTATGAGTAAGTATCCTAATTTTTATAATTTTGGAAATTTTGATAAAATGGTTTATCAAAATGTTTATTATTTAAAAATTTGCTGTATTATTTTAATTTGTATTGCTATGGATTTAGGAATTAATATGGTTATTAGATTTTGCGGTTGTGAAAGAGATTTTAGAACTTTAACTGAAGAAGAATTTAAAAAAATTGATTTAATTAATAATTCTTTTGTTCTTGTTGAGAAAAATAAAAAAAATCAAATTGAAGAAATAGAACTCGAAGAAATTGATATAAATATATAAAGTATATAAAAAAGTATAAATTATAATAAGAAATAATACCTGGGCCCATATTTATTAATAATAAAACTATTGAAATTATAAAAAAAGGAATATAAAAACATTTAAAATTTTAAAAAAAAAAATACTTTAAAAAAAATAAAAAAAATAAATAAAAAATCATTTTTTACAAAATTTAAAAAAATAAAATAATTATATATAAAAAATGGATAAAGATAAAGGATCAATCATTCACGAACCCTTAGTACCAAGAACATTTAGATTACTTGCAGAATTAGAAAAAGAAGGTGATGGTATAGTATCATATGGATTAGAAGATCCTGAAGATAATACTTTTACTAATTGGAATGGAAGTATTCTTGCAAATAATGGAATGTTATATGAATTAAAAATTGTTTGTGGTGAAAATTATCCTAAAGTTCCTCCAAAAATTAAATTTGTCAGTAAAATTAATTTACCTTGTGTTAATCAAAGTAATGGAGAAATTTTACCTAATTCTTTAAATATTTTGAAAAATTGGAATAGAGATTGTACTATTGAATCTTATTTGCAAGCTATTAAAGTTGAAATGGAAAAAAATCTTACTAAATTAAAACAACCTCCTGAAGGAAGTAAATTCTAAAATTGTTTTAGTTATTTTAAAAAAAAAATTTATTTTTAATTTTAAAAACATAAAAAATTTTAATAATTAAAAATATAAGGAGTTTATTTTAGGTAAAACGTTATTTTATTTAATTTATAATTTTTATAAAATAAAATGATTTAGTAACAATAGTTATTTTTATTATATGATAAAAAAAAGTATAATTTTAGGATTCAGTTTTTACTTTAAAACTATGATAAATATATACATATCCTTTTGGAATTATATTAAAAATTTTTTTAATTAAGTTCCAACCAATAAATTCTTTCTTTTCTTTATTCATTTTTGGATTTATATAATGAGTAACATGATGTTCTTTATCTTCTATAATTTTTTCATCTGAACATATTAAATTTTTAATAAGATCATATATATAATAAAATGCATTTGCAAATAACAAAGCAATAATAATTACAAGTAATACAACTAAAATTAAAATTGTTATTATACTCCAACAAAAAAAAGTTAATCCCATTATTATATAAAGAAATATTTTTAAACATGGAATTTTTTCACAACATTTACAACAGTTACAACCTTTATTTTCTGAATCATTTCCATTTGTTCTTGTTAAAGAATATTCTTTCATTTTGTTAAAAATTTCTTTTTTTTCATCAGGAATATCCTTTTCTAAAATAGTATAAACTTTTAATATATTATTTTTAGAATCTAAGTCAAAATTACTACAAAAATTTCCAAAATGAGGATTTTCATTACAAATTGAACAAATTTGATGTAAATTAATACAAACTAAAATAGGATAAAAATAATCAAAATTTGACTGATTTAATAAATTTTCTTCTGTTTTTGCATTTGTTTGAATAGAAGTTTGATTTCTTGCTTTATTTTTTTCATTGTCTTTTATTATATTAAAAATGTTAGGAATATAAATAAATAGATTATCATTATTACAAATAGAACATTTAATATTTAATTTTTTAATTGTCCCAGAAGACAATTGAAATAATTCATCTTTATTAATTTTTATATTTATATAATTTTTATTTTGTTCATTATTTATAAAATGTGAAAATCTTCTGAAATTATTCATATCATTTGTCATTCTTGATTTTCTTTTTTTTTCATTATTATTATAATTATTAAATACTCTTGATAATCTTACATCTTTATTATTACTTTCTTTTTTCTTTAAATTTTTTATAATTTTCTTTTCTTCATGAGCTCCTATTTCTATTGTTTTATTTCTTCCTGTTGGAGCTTGTATATTTAATATTTTACCATTAATCATACTATTTCTTGCAATTGAACTTTTTTTCTTTTTGGGTTTTGTTATATTTTCATTATTATAATTATAATCTTCATTTTCATATGGAATATTATTATAATTTTCTTCATTTTGATTTCTATATTCTTTTTTTTCTATTTTATCTTCTTTTTGTATTTTTATATCATCATTTTGAAAATAAGAGGAAAATCTTCTTGGATATAAATCCATTTTATTCTCATTATTATTTTTATTTAAATGATCATTTCCATTTAATTCTAAATCTTTATTATTTCCATTATGATATTTACTTTGACGATGATGATGTTTGGATTTTCTTCTTTTTTCATATTCTTCTTTTTCATCCGATGTTTCACTCATTTAGAAAATTTGGCTGAAAATGTATTATTTTGAATTAATTTAAATTGATAAATTGTTCATTTAAAATTAATTTAAATTGTAAATATTAAATTATAAAAACAAATTTTAGAATTTTTAATTCTTAATCTTTAAAATCTTTATTAACAATTTAAATATTAATTTATCTTTCTATACTATAATAATTATAATATTATAATATTAATATTAAAAAAAAATAATAAATATATATTAGTTATTATTTTTCTTTTCATTTTTTGTTGAATCATTATCACTATCAGTTAAATTTTCCTTTTTTTTAGAATTTTTTGAATTTTCATTTAATTCATTATTCATTTTAAATAATTGAGATAATCTAGAGTCAGTTATACCAACAACAGAATGTCTTTTTGGTTTATTTACTTGTGTTTTATTTTCTTTTAAATTTCCAGATAATTTTTTAATTTGTTTTATTTGTTTTTCATATTCTTTTGTTGAATTTGTAATGTTTTGTTGAGCTATTCCAATATTTTGTAAAAAATTATTTTTTGGGTCAAAAACATATTTTTTTTCTTCTTTTGTTTTTTTAGATTTATTATTATTTATATTAGAAGAAGAATTTTCATCTTCTCCTTCTAAAACTTTGTGACTTACTTTATAAACTTTTTTATCTAATTGATGTAAAGATTTATTTTGAGAAGAAAAATCTTTAAATAAACTAAAAAAATAATCATCTGTATTATTTGTCATATTATAATTATATTTATATGATTGATTTCTTTTAATTTTTTTACTATAATATACAGATTTATCTTTTTGAACTGTTGTCAATTTTTTTTTTAAATTTTCAATTCCTAAAGAAATATAATCTATTTCTTTATTTATACTAAAATTATTTCTATTTTTTGGTTGAACTAAATTAGTAACATTATAATTAAAATTATCTAAATATGTATCAGTAAGAATTTTTTTTGGTTTTTTTTTTAATTTTATATTTACATTTTTAAAAATATTATTATTACTTTCTATTCTATTTTTCAGAGTTTTATTTTTATTAAATAAACTCAAATTACTTTTACTATTTGGAATAAATTGAATAAAATTTGTTGGTTTAATTAAAGTATCTTCTTCTTTTATATTTTTACTTTTAAATAATAGCTCTAAATTTAAATCAGGAATTATTTGTTTTTCATTTTTTTTTGCTTTATTTTTTAAAGGTTTTTTTGGTAAATCTTCTGAAAGAAAATCTAAATCTGAAATAATTTTTTTTTCTTTCTCTTCTTCTTTTTCATCTTCATTTTTATTATCTTTAATTTCATTATTTGATTCAAAAGACTCAGACATTTTTTTCTATTAAATAATGAATTTAATTTTAAAAAAAAGAACTATTTATTAGTCACAAATCAGAAAATAATATTTTTGTAGGATATTTAAATTTAAAATATTTTTTTCAAATTAATAAAATAATGAAAGAGAAAATTTTATCAAATATAAAATCTTCAAAAATTAAAAAAGTCTATTCAAAAAAAGGGAAAAGACAAATTATAAAAGCAAGTATTTTTAAATAATAACAATATATTAAATCATCATAATGGATTTTATTGTAAAAGAAATAAAAATAGAAAAAGAAATAAATAATATAAAAGAGTTAGAAAGTGAAAATGAAAAAAAAATTTAAAAAATAAAATTAATAAATGTTCTTCAGATGAAAGTCAGATTTCTATATTTGAACAATATAATAAAAAGAATTTTTTTTTCACTATTAATATTGAAAAAATAATTATTGATGTTTTTAATAATAATTTATTAAAGAAAAAAAATAAAGAATCATATTCAGAAATCAAAAATGTAAAATATTATTATTATTCTATTATAGTTTCAAACTATTTGTCGTTTCAAATCAGAACTTTCAAATTTATATATATTAAAAGTTTTATTAGAAAAAATTGCTGTTATTCTTTTTGAATATGAAAATAATTATTTTAAATGAAAAAATTGTTGAGGATTTAATCAATAAATTTATAAAAAAAAAAAAAAAATATTAATTCAAATGATAATAAAGATAAAGAAAATTATGATTTAGAACAATAGGTAAATTATATTGAAGATGATGAAAAAAAAAAGATTAAAAAAAAAAACATAAAAAAAATAAAAATGAAAATGAAAATGAGTTAACTAAGGAGGATATAGACATTAATTTAATAAAAAAATCTTTATTGGAACAAAATTGTAATAAATATTCAATTAGAAAATTAAGACCAAATATATTTTACTTTTATTATTCTTATATTTTTACATAATTTAAAATTTAAATTTAATTATATTTTTTTATGTCTAATTTTCATAGGAAAGATGTAAAGCAAATGAGTATTCAAGAATTAGAAGAATATATAAAAAAAAATTCTAATATCAATCAACAAAATTTTGATAATAATTATAACCAAAAAAATATTGAAAATCAATATAATTCTAATTATCAATTACCAGATAGAGATAATAATGAGGAAATAGAAAAATTAATGAAAGAAAATGAAGAACTTAAAAATGATTTAAATAAATTATTTTATTTAACTGATCAAAATAAAAATGAACTTGAAACTAAAATTAAAGAATTATCTGAAGAAAATATTAGTTTAAAGCAACAAATAAACGAATTAAAAGGTAAAATTTTGTTCCAACAAAATATATTATCAAACTCAGAATTAGATAAAAATGATATAATAAATGAAAAAAATATTATGCAAGATAAATACGAAAGTGAAATATCAGAATTAAATCATCAATTAAATAATTATAAATCTAAAATAAGTTCTTTAAATATAGAATATCAAAGACTTTTAGAAAAATTTCATCAACTAAAACAAGATTATATGATTCAAAATATTTTAAAAAAAAATATTAATGAAGAAAATAAACAATCAACAATTGAAGAAGTAAGAACTTTAAAGGAATATTTATTGAAAAATAATAATAATATTCAAGAAATAAAAAAAACATTAAATAATATTGAACAAATAACAATTTCTGACTTAAATAAATCATCAAAATCCTTAAAAAAATCAAATTCTTTAATAAATAATAAAACAGAAAGAAATTATAATTCAAACTTATTAAATAAAAATTTAAAAAAAAATAATTTTAAAGTGAATCAAAAATTAATAAAAAAAAATTATAAAAATCAAACAAATAAATCTTTAATATCTCCAAACAAAAAATCACCTAAAAAATTAACAACAAGTTTTAATAGAACAGAAACTAATAATTCTGCTAATATTATTGATGAAGAAATTTTTTCACTTGAAAGAAAAGTCGCTGATTTAAATCTTTCTTATCAAAATTTTTTAAAAAAATTAAAACAAATTCCAAATAATAATTATTATGAATGTAATAATTTAAAAGAAAACTTAAAATTTTTACAAGACACAATTTCTAATAATAATAATAAATTAAAAGAATTAAAAAAGAAACAAAAACAATTTTTAATTCATTCTGCTATAGAAAATATTTAAACAATTTAATTTTAAATTTATAATTTTTTATAGATTTTAACCTTGATTTTGATTGTCTTTATTTTTTATTTTATTAACTTTTAATTTTCTTTTTTTATGTTTATTTGATTTTAAATGATTTTCATATTCTTTTTCACCATTCATTTCACATTTACAAATTTCACATATAAATTTTTTCCAATTAATTAATTTAGAGTTTTTTTCATTATCAATAAATATATAATTATAAGAATTGATATATTCCATAATCTCTTTCATATATTCATTTTTATAAATCTCTTTATTAAAATCTTTAATATTTATTATTTTATATCCATTAATGAAAGGAAGTATTTTATTTTTAATAAATTTAATTTGATATTTTGCATAATTAATAGTGTTGGTTATTAAATCATTTTTACATTTTTGATAAATATCTTTTAATATTTCATTAGAATTTATTTCTTGATATATAAATTCATTTAAATGACTTAAATTATTTAAATTATAATCTTTATAATTATTATTAATTAAATTTTCTGATAAATGTTCAAACAAAGGAAAAAATTCTTTATAACCAATTGCTTGTAAAATTCCATTTGTAAATTCGAATTTTTTATTGTTTAACTTAAATTTCTGAAACAAAAATATTATTTCAGATAATCCTCCTTCTAAAATCATTTCTTCAATTCTTGCTTTTATTCTTTTTGATAAATTCTCAAAATTTTCTGCAAATAATACAATTAATTTTATATTAGGATATTTTAAAGAATATTTTCTTTCTTTTTCATTTTCTGATTTTTTTTGGTCATAAGCAAAATAAAATGAAATTGCATTTATTATTCTTCTAATATCATTTTTGTGATAAAAATTTGCATATTCTTTATCAATGTCATTTAATAAGGAATAAAAAATATCATTCTTTTCATTAGTAAATTTTTGTAAATAATCATTTATTAAACTATATAATTTATCCTTATCTTTTTCCTTTAATTTTAATTTATAAATTTCATCAATATATTCTTTATATTTATCCAAATTAATTTTTTCTTCTTGAATTATTTTTTTATCTAATAAATTCTCTTTATTAAATAATAAAGACTCTACATAATAATTTGTTCCTCCAACAACAACTGGAATTTTCTTTTCATTGAAAACATTATTAATTTCTTTTTCAGCATCAATTTGAAAATATTTTAAATTATATTTATCATCAAATAAATCTATAATATCAATCATTCTATGTTTAATTTTTTCTCTTTCATTCAAAGTTGCTTTAGCAGTCATAATATTAGCTTCTTTATATAAACTAAAAGCATCTGTATTTATAATTTCACCTTTTAATTCATTTGCCATTTCTAAAGATAAAAAAGTTTTTCCTATTCCAGTTGGACCTAATAAAAATACAATTTTATTATTGTTATTAATTATTTTTTCCATTATTATTTATTAAATTTAAATATCAATTAAATAATAATTTCATTTTTAAATTAAAATTTATTAAAAATAATAAATAAAAAAATTTTATTCTTCAATATTATCATTATCATCATCAATTTTCATATATTTTAAAAAATCTTTAAAAGTTATTTCATTGCCATTTTCAGTGGTTCTTTTTAAAATATCTTTTAATTCTTTTTCTGAAAATTGTTCTCCAATTTCAATAGAAATTTTTTTAAAAGTTTCAAAATCAATAGTGCTTTTTTCTTTATTATCAATAAATAATCCAAAAATAGTTTTTAATCCTTTAATAGTTTTTCTATCACTCATTCTTAAATGTGCAATAGCTCTAAATTTAGGCCAAGAACAAGTTTCACTTGAAGCCATATCTTCAATTATATTAAATAAAAAAGGATTATCAATATCAAATCTCATTTCTTTCATTAATTGAATTGTTTCTTTAATTTTTAATTTTTGATTTTCATCAAAATCTAATAAATCAAAAGCTTTTTTTAATTCAGAATCATCTAAATTTTTTGGTAATTCAATTTCAGGTTCATCTGAAACATATTCATTACATAATATTATTATAATATAATTTTCACCATCACTATTTATTTGTGCTATTCCAATTTGAGAATAATTTGGATTTGTTAATATAGTTCTTCCAAATTTTTTTGTATCTAATTTACTTAATAAAAACTTTGAAACTGCATGTTCTATTATATCTAATCCATCATCTGCTAATAAAGAAGCATTTTGATCTTGATATAATTTAGGTAATATTTTTATTAAATCATTTGAATTTCTATATCTATTATATGATGGATTTTGAGAAAATTTTATTACTTCTTCTTTACATATATAGGATAATGTCTCATTATATTCTAATTTTTTCATCGGCTTTATTGATTTTAAATCACGAAGAAATGTATCTATTTCATTTAAAAAAGGATCTTTTGCTCTTAAACGAGATAATCCTCTTCTTAATACTTCTATTTTTTGTTGGACTGATTGAGGCTCTTCTCTAAATTTATTTATTTCATTAAAGACTTCTTCTTCGAATGGATTCATATTTTTAAATAAATTTAAAAAATTATATTCTTATTTTTTTTAATTTTTTTTTATGGGAAAAATTTTAAATTTTTAAAAGTTAATTTTTATTTATTTAACATTTGCAAATATTAAAACAAATTTTAATAAAAGAATTAAACAAATATAAATATTAAACAATTTGAAAATATAAAAAACCTTAATAAATAAAATAAATATATTTTAAAATCTTATATTATATAAAAATTAATTTTAAAAGAAAAAAAAAATAAAAAAATTTCAATTGCTAAATAAAAAAAATAACATAATTTAATATAAAAAAATGGATAAAGGCGAAGTAGAAAAAGAATATAATAGAGTAAAACGTTCATTAGAAGTTTTAGGTTATAAAGATCCACTTGGAATAGAAAGTGTAAGCTTAACAAATAAACTTTTAAATGACTTAATTAAAACAACAGAAGCTTTTAAAAAACTTCAAGATGAAAGAGATAAATTAAAATCAGAATTAAAAGTTCAAGGTGATTTAGTTCTTCCTTTAAGAAATGAAAATTTAAAATTAACTAAAGAAAATAATGAATTACATCAAAATTTAATTCAATTAAAAGATTCTCTTGAAATTAAATCATCTGCTAATTTAAATTCTATTTCAACTTTAGAAAAAGAAAAAGAACAAATAAAATTTTTATTAACTCAAAAAGATATTCAAATAAAAAAAGAAAAAGCACAAAATGAAGAATTAAAATCAAAAATAAGTGAATTATTAAATAAAATGTATAATACTCAAAATTATCCTATTAAAGCAGATAGTAATATTCAACAAATATTAGAACAAAATAATTTAAGTCAAATGAATAAAAATATAAAAAAAGGTTCTTTTGAATTATCAAATACTTTAGAACCAAAACAAATTGAATCAAATGATACTCCAATTGAATTATTTAAAGAAGAATTACAAAATTTTAATTTAAATAAAGAAGATTGGGCAAATGATTTAAAAAATGCAAATGAACAAGCAGAAAAATTAAGAAATGAAATTCGTACTTTAAGATTAGAAAATCAAAAAAATGAAACTATAATAGATAATTTAAGAAAAAATTTATCTTCAAGAGATGCTGAAATAAGTAGATTACATTCAATGAATTATTTTGGTGATGATAATAAAGAAGAAATTAAAATAAGATATAATACAGAAAATATGAAAGAACAAAATGAAAAATTACAAAGTCAAATTGATTTTTTAAATAAAGAAAATCATAGATTAAATGAATTAAATGATTTTCATAATCATAGATGTAGAGAAGAAGAAGTAAGAAAATTAGATTCTCAAATAAATGAATTAAATAAAGAAAATGATAGATTAAAGAAAACTATAGAAAAATTAGCTGATAAAAGTGAAACTGCTTCTGTAATTACAATGGGTGGAACTCATATAAAAGCTAAAAGTTCTGCAAAAAATGAAATAAATAAATTAAATGAAGAAATTATTAAAATTAGAAATGAAAAAAAAGAAATTGAAAAACAAATTGAAGAAGAACAAAATAAATTAAAAGAAAATGCTAAAGAAATTATTAGAATGAAAGAAGATTTTAATAATAAAAATTCTGTTTTTAATTCTGAAAGATTAAGTTTAAATCAAACTATAGAAGGATTAAAAAATGAAAATGAAAAATTAAGATTAGAAAAAATTGAATTAACTGATCAATTGAAAGTTGCAAAACAAGGAAATGATAATTTAAAAAATGAAGTTAATTTATATAAAAGTAATGAATTATTAGTTAATAAACATATTGAAGAAAAAACTCAAACTGTTCAAAAAGTTTTTGATGAATATACACAAATGAAAAATAAAGTTAAAAATACTGAAGAAAAAATTAATGAACTTGAAAAAGCAAAAGAAGATTTAATGGGAGAAAATAAAGGTTTAATTGCAGAAAATTCAAGTTTAAAAAATAAATTAAATGAAAATGAAAAAAATAATCAAAATTTAACTTTACAAATAACAACTTTAAATAATCAAATTAGAAGTCTTCAAAATAATTTAGAGACTAATAATATGAATTCTCAATTTAATAATAATAAATTAAATTCTTTAGAAAATGATAATAATACTATGAAAAAATTAGTAACTGAATTAAATAATACAATAATTGATTTAAATGGTCAAAAAGAAGTTTTAGAAGAAAAAAATAAAAATATTACAGAAAATTATCAAACTTTAGTTAGTGAACATAAAATACTTTCAGATGAATTAACTTCAGTTACAAATGAATTAAATAATTTAAAAGAAAATTATAAACAAAAAGAAAAAGATATTCTTCAATTACAAAATTCTTCAAATAAAATTCCAGATTTAAATGCAAAAGTTAAAAAATTAAATAATGATAAATCAGAAATTGAAAAACAAAATTCAGCTTTAACACTTGAATTAAGAAATTTAAATGATCAAATATTAAAATTAAAAAGTGAAAATGATGATTTAAATAAAGAAAAAGAATTATTAATTGAAGAAAATAATAAACAAAAAGAACAATTAGAAAATGATAAAGATTTAATGTTAAATTATGAAACAAAATTAAAATCAAATGAATATATAGAAAATAATTTATCAGAAAAAACAAATTTAGTAAGTGAAATTCGTAATGAAAATCTTAAAATAAAAGATAATATAGAAAAATTAAAAAATGAAAAAGCAAATTTAGAATTTGAAAATAAAAAAAGAGATATTGAAATACAAAGACAAAAAGAAGCAATAGAAAAATTACAAACAGATAATCAAGTATTAAAATCTGAAAATAATAATTTAAATAAACAATCAGAACAATTACAATCAGAAATATTAGCATATAAAAGAAAAGAAACAACAACAAATTCAATATATGAAATTCAAAATGAATTAGCAAAAGAAAATGAAAATTTAAAAAATACAAATGATAAATTATCATTTAATATGAATAATTTAAATGAAAAATTATATAATAAAGATAAAGAAGTTGGAGAAATGCAAAATAAAATAACTCAAATGAGTACTTTATTATCTCAAATGGATAAAACAAGAGAAGAAATGTTAGATAGAATAAAAACAGGAAGTTCAAAAATGAAAACTTATGAAACTGAAAATAATTCTTTAAAAGAAACTTTAAAAAAATTTCAAGAACAAAATTATACTTTATCAAATGAAAATAAAACTCTAAAACAAGGATTAAATACTTTAGGTTTAAATTGTGATCATTTAAATTCTGATTTAGATTCTAAAACAAAAACTTTAAGTAAATTAGAACTTTTATGTAAAAATTTAAAAGAACAAAATGATGATTTAACTAATAAATTAAGTGGACAATTAAAAAAATCTAATGTTGATAATCAAAGAATTTTTGAAAGAGAAAATGAATTAAAACAAACAAAACAAAATTTACTTCAATTTGAAAATGATATTAATCAATTAAAAAATACATTAATGGAAAGAAATAAAGAAATTCAAGATTTAAATTTTGATTTTTCAAAAATAAAAAATGAAAATCAAAATTTAATAGAAGAAGTAAAAAGATTTGCAAAAGAAAATGAAAGATTAAATATAATAAAACAACAATTTGAACAAAATTCAGAATTTTTCAAATCAAAAACAAGATCACATGAAATGGAATTAAATGATTTAAATGAAAATTATAAAAATGTAATAAAAGAAAAAGAAAGATTAAAACAAAATTTACAATTATTTATAGATGAAAATAAAGCTGCAGCAAAACATATAAAAATGATAGAAAATTCATTACAAAATTATGAACAAAATGCAGAAAATTTAATGAAAGAAAAAGATAGTTTAATTAATCAACTTGAAAATGCTCAAAAATATAATGATAAATTATCTGATGAATTAGCTCGTTCAAAAGCACAAATTGAAACTTTAACTCAAAATCAAATGAGTTATCAACAAAATAGTAAAATTGATAATGATATTAATATTAATAATCAAACTTATATTAATGCTTTAAATAAACAAATTGCAAGATTACAAATGGAAAAAAAAAATTTAATGGAAAAATTAAATCAAAATCAAAATCAAAATTTAGAAGAAATTATTGCAAATGAAAGACAAAAAAATTTCGATTCTAATAAAGTTATTCAAAATTTACAAGATGAATTAAATAAAAAAATGAATTTTGAAGGTGATAATGCAAATGTTTTAAAACAATTACAAGATGAAAATAATGAATTAAAAAATCAAATTAATTTATTAAAAAATGAAAATATTATTTTACAATCTCAAAGAAATTTAGTTGGAAGTAATGATAGTCAAACTTTTCCAAGAAGCCTAAATAATACTTTATTAAGGCAAAATCAATTAGTTTAAATAAATTTATTTAAAACATTTTTATTTTTTTGAATAAATTTTTTTCGATTATTATTATTTAATAAAATTAAATAAATAAATTTAATTTTTTAAAAACATTATTAAATTATATTTATTTTTCAATTCAATTTAATTACACACTAATTACATCTTTATTTTTTTTTTGCAAAAATTTCTCATATTTCGGAGAATATTTTTTTTTATTAGGTTTTTTCTTACATAAAGTTTCTGCCATATTCCATAAACATAATATTAAAGATAAACCAAAAACAAACATAATAATTAATCCAAAAGGATTATTACTAGTGCCTATAACTTTAATATTTTTAGAATATAATCTTATAGCTTTTTTATCTTTATCTAAAAATATTGTATATCTTTTTAAAAAAATATCTCCTATAATAAAATATTGTAAATTAGGTCTGGAAATTATTGCAAATATAAGTTTATCATTTTTATATGATAAAAATAATTTACTTAAATTAATTTGAATTTTTTCACCTGAATTTAAATGAATAACTAAATCATCTAATTTAGTATTTAAAATATGTTTTGAACATACAATCCAATCACTTTGTAAATCTTGTTTATACTTCATTTTACAAATTGAATTTTTAAAATAAGAACTAAAAGTAACATTACTAATATTATAAAAAGTTAATTTAGGAACAATAATAAACGAAGTTCCAAAATTTAAAACTAATCTTCTATTTATTTCAATATTGCATTTAATTTTTGGATATTTGGAACTATATAAAGTAGAAGTAATATCAATTTTATTAACAAAACTTCCAGAAGTAACAATAGAATAACCAATTGAAGGAATTTTTAAATATTTTTGTTCTCCATAAACATCATAAGAATCTCCTAAAATAATTTTACCATTAGTTTCATTAGTAAATTTTATTGAAATAACTTTTCCAGAAATTATTTCATTATTATATAATTGATCAATAAAAGAATCATTTGAATTTTTAAAATTTAATAAATCTTCATTTCCTAATCCTAATTCTCCTTTTCCAATTAAAGAACAATTTGAATTTTCTGTTATATAAAATTTAATTATTGTATTATCATTATGTTCTGTATCGATAACATCTTTAACATAATTTCCTTTTGTTATATGTTTTGATGTTGAAATTAATTTACTTGAATCTAATTTTTTTATACTTGTTGATAAATTTGGATTAAAAATTGGAGTTGATTTATTATTCGTACATAACCAAGTATTATATGAATTAAAGGATAATTTTAAATTAAAACATTGATTTGGAAGTCCTAAACATAAATATGTTGTTAATTCATGTTCATAATAATGAGAAAATATTTTTTCTTTACTTTCTTCTAATGAAATTGAAGGAATTTGAAAATCTATTTTGAAACTGAAATATTGAGTTTTTATTTTTGCTATTAATAATATATGAAAGACTATTATTTGAAAATGTGATGACATCCAATATTTTTTTTAATTTTTTTTATTAATTTAATAAAAATAAAAATAAAAAATAAATTATGAAAAAAAAAAACTGAAAATTTTAAAAAAAAGAATTAATCAATTTTGTTTCTTCCAATTAATACATATTTATAAATAATTTATATATTGAAAAATTTAAACTCATTAAATTTGATTAATAATTTTAACTATTTCACAATATTAATCAACAAATTCATTTTTTTCTTCTAGAAAAAAATTTCTTTTTTTACCTTCTTACAAACCAAAAAAATTAAAAAGTTTTTGACCAAATATAACATAATTTTATTCATAAACTACCTTTTTAATCAATTATAAAAATTAATAATTGATTTATTTATAAATATTTTAAAAATTCTCATTCACCTTCAATTATAGCAAAAAGAATTATTTTCTGAATTTATAAATAAATTTGGTTCAAAATCAAAATTTAAATCTTGATTTTTATTAACATAAAAAATATTATTTAATTCATTTTCAATTCCTTTTTCTGGTTCTTTTTTATTTTCATTCATAAATTTTTTTCTTAAATTTCCCATTTCAAATAACAAAGCTATTTTCTGTTTTTTTAATCTTTCAATTTCTTCTTTAATAATATCTTCATCAAAACTTGTTGTTGAAATTGAAGGAGAACTGTTATTAGTAGAAGTTACATTTTTTTGATCATTTAAAAAATTAGGAATAATAACTTCTTCAATTTGAGTTTGAAAAGTATCAAATTTTATTTCATCATTAAGTTCACTAATTGAAAATTTTATCTTTCTACAATTTTCAGTTTTTTCTCTTTCATTTAATTCGTTTTTTATTCTAATATATAAACTTCTAAAGTTTGTATTTTTTTTTTTTTGTCTACTTCTTTTTGTGAAATAACAATAAATTATATCTAATATATTTCTTAAATCTGATGTTGAAGTATTATGAATTTCAGTTATATCAAAACCTACATGTGAACCTTTTATTAATTGTGGTGGTTTTCTTGTACCTAAAATATGAAAAATATTAATTGTTAAATTTTACTTCTTTTACCCATTTTTTTATATATAACTTAAAATATTTTATACCTTATATAGAGTTTTATTAAGTTTAAATTATTTATTTTTCATATGAAATAAAAGTTTATCAAAATATTAGTTTAATTATTATTAAATCAATTTTTAAAATTAAGGATGACGTCCAATTTCATAAATATTTAATAATTAATAAATTAAAATTAAAAAACAAATATATTTAAAAAATAAAATAAATTATAATTTAGAAAATTTTAAAGTATTGTTGGATTTTTTTTAATATTAAATTTTTTTCCAAAATATTTTTTTAAATTTATTTTATATAATTTAAGTTTATATAATAAAATTAAATAAAAATTAAAATTAAAAAATTATTTATTTATAAAAAATGAAATTAATAGAGATAAATTCTTGATAAAAATTGATTTACAATTTAAATTAATTCACTTAAGTATTTCGATGAGTAATACAATTTTTTTATTTTACATTTTATTGCAATTCTTCTTAATATACAAACAAGTAATCCAAGACAGAATACAGTAACAATTGATGTTGCAATACCAGTCAAAAAATTCAAAAACAAACTAACTTGACTTTTTCTATAAATTTCACAAAAAATATATATATAATATCCACATGCAAAACATATGAGAAGTTCTATAAAAAAACCTAAAACTAATCTTCTATTTGCAACAATTATTAAATGTTTAGAATATTCTTTAAATTCTTCTTCTTCACCAACTTCAAATTGTAATGATTCAAAAGCAAAAGAAATAGTCATTAATTTTTTAATATATTTAATTACAATATATGAAATAATATTACTAATTAAAGATAAAAGAAATTGAGTATAAAAATATAATTTTCCTTCATTTGCATATTTTTGATGAACAATATCATCAGCATATAAAAGACAATTAATAGTAAAATCAAATAATAAAGAGATAAAATATAATGGAATTGTTATAGTATAATATTCATATTTTTCAGGGAAAAATATTATAGAAATAATATCAAATTTAAAAAATAAAAAAGAGTAATAATATTGATAAAAACGTCTTTTATCTAATTCAAGTGCATTTCCATAACTCATAATCCAATAATTATCTTTATTATTTGTTTGGAAAAAATCATGATATTTATCAGTTAATTTTTCTTGAAAACTTTTTTTTTTTTCATCATCTTTTTCAATTGTTTTTCCAACAATATTTGCTTTTTTAAATTTATTTAAAAAAGTAGAATTATTAACTTGAGAAACTAAATTTCTTTCAGTTACAGTAGATTCAATATTTTTTTCAGTTTTTGAAGAAATTTCTTCATTTTGTTCTTTAGAATCTTTAATAATTAAAGCAGGAGGATTTTTATTTTTTTTTAAACTAATTAAATTTTTATCTTTTTCTTTTGTATCATATGAAAAAATAACATTTTTAGGTTTTTTAACAGGATTTAATTCAATTTCACTTTGATTGTCAATTGCAGTTTTTGATTTTGTATCTCCAAAAGAATTAAAATTTACATTTCTTTTTTTTGGAGGATTATTTGGATTTTTATTTTCTTCTTTTTTATTTTCTTTTTCTTTATCTTCTTTTTTATAACTTTCATTAACTTGAGTAATAAAAGTATCTTTTGAACTAATTAAATATAAATGAAAACCAACAACAAGAAAAACAAAGCAGAAAAACCAAAGATAAAATCCAAAATTTCTATAAAATCTTTTCCAAAAAAAATTATAAACTTTATAACATTTAACTAATTGATAATCAACTTGATCATTAATAGAATCTAAGAAAGTTTTAGCATGTTTTTTAGGTTCATTTTCTTCAAATTCAGATTTAATATTACATTTACATTTAGATCTTTTAGTAATATTATTATATTCTTCAAAATGACATCCAGGTTCACAAAGAGAAACAACAGGATAAATATCATCTCTTCTATCTTCAGTAATAATATCATTTCCATGAAAAGAAAAACCTAAACAAATATCATGATAAAAAGGAGCATTTATATCATATAAATCTATTCCTAATTTTTCTAATCTTTTTATTAATTCTAAATCTACTACAGCATCAAATGGAAGTTGATTATATATATAAATTTCTTCATCTTTACATAAATTTAAATCTAATCTTTCTCCTGATTGAGAATATACTAAAAAATTTAAATTATTTATTAATGAACCTGATATTAATGTTGGTGTACTTATTAATACTATTATTAATGGAGTTGAAAAATCTAAATTATAATTTGTTTTTAATGTATTTTCACATTTATTTAAATCTAAACTTCCAAAATTACTATTTGAATTTTCATCATTTATATCTGTTGAATTTACAATTTGAAATTTAGTTCCTTTTCCAAAATCAATTATAGGTTCATCATATACTTTTAAAGATTGAAGTCCACTTTCAACTTGTCTAATTTTTTCTTCAATAGTACTATCATAATTTAAATGTAATTCATTAATAACATCTTCAGCAGTAACACATTTAATATCTGTTTCTGATTTAATAGTTAAAATTCCTTGATTACAATCACATATATTTCCATTTCTTTTAAATTTATTATTACATTGAGATATAGAAATACATATTTTACTATCTAATAAAGGAATATTATTATTTAAATCACATTGACTTAAACATTGACTTTCTTTATAAAGTATATATTCATAAGGTGAAACACAATCATCATTATTAAGATAAACTTTATTACCATTTGAATCATAAGTATATTTATTTTCAATACATTCTTTAGAAGAAGAATTAACTGGAGAATAATTATCAGGACATGATTCATAACAATCATCTTCTCCTGAAATATAATATGGTAATTCCTCAGGACAACCATCTTCAGGATATAAACAAGAAGAATTACTTTTTTCAGGATTATAATAATAAAAAGGTTCAGAAGTATTACAAATTAAGCAATTATTATCAATTAATTCATATTCATTAACACAAGTTTCACAATTATGATTATAAATAGAAAATTCTTGATTTTCAGGACAAGTATTACAAGTAAAATAACATTCATATGTTCTAGGTAAACATTCAGAATTTCGATCTGGATCATAATAATAACCATTAGCACATAATTTAGGAGTACATTTAGTTGGACTTCCTATTGCTTTAACTGCTATTGAATGATTACAATGTGAACATGCTTCATTACATAATACAAGCTCAAATGTACATATTGGACCATATGTTGAATTATATGTTATTTCATAATCATTATTTTTTGTTCTTATTCCTGTATATGATATTTTTCCTTCATAATTTTTTTTTGGTACATTAATTTTAATATGGGTTGAATTTATTATTTTATATATTCGATCTTCTGGAGAAAATATTATATCGTCATCTGCTCCTGATAAATCTAATGTTTTTATTTTAATATCATTTATTGAAAATACTTGAAATAAAGTATCTTGAGTTATTAGTTTTGTCCCTGAAGAACAATCATCAAATTTTGTTTGGAGAAATTCATCTAATTCACTTTTAAAAACATATTCATATATATTATTAGCATTAGTTTTTGCAATAATTAAAAGATCAGAATTATCATTAGTTCTTTTTAACGTTGCACTAGAATATCCATTTGTATTTGTTATTTCAAAATAATCCAAAGATTTTATACTTGTTTTTTCTTCTATAAAAGTTTCTATTACTAATTGTAGTGTTTTTCCTACAGGTTGATAAGCTACTGTAAAAAATTTAGTACCATTTTCATCCTTATAATAAAGTATTGAAAACATTCCATTTTTAGTAAAATTATATAATGTTTCCACCTCAAATGTTAAATAACTTGTAAGATTTTTTATTATTATTGTGATTTTATTTATATTTGTATCTGGATATAAATTAACATTTTTTTCTTCAAGCTCATAACTAACTAAAATAAATTCTTCATCATTATTTTCAAAAATTTCAAATGTACCTTTTAAAGGATTGGAAAAAGAAAGTAAATTCGAAACTATATTACCAGATTTATTTAGATAAAAATTAACTTCAGAATTATTAAAAGAAAGACATTCTATTAAATGAGTTTGTTCTATAAAGATTTCATTAAAAATCTGCAAATTTGTATAACTAGAAGATCCAGCGAAAAAATATGATGATTCTAAATTTACTTCTTTTTTATTACATGAACAATTATAATATTGTTGATAAGTAAAAGGACAAGTTGGATAATATATATAATTACCTATATAATGAATAGGACAGAAAATTTCATTAGAAAGATCTTCACTTCTTTGATAATAAGATAAAAGATCTCCATCAAAATTTCTTAATTCTAACATATTTGATGATGTACATGTTATTAAATATTTTTTTTCTGTTTGATCTATCATTACAATATCTGAATATCTTGTAAAATCAGGAGCTGTTCCTATTGTTGTTGGAGTTCCATCTATTGAAAGTTGTTGAACTCCATTACTTATTAAATAGATTATTTCTGTTTTTGAAGCTGTTAATATTTTAAATATGTAACTGGATTCTGTTAATATATGCATTATATTGTTAATTGGTTTTATTTTAATTAGTAAAATGAAATATGAAATTATTTGAAGAATATAGAATTTTCCCATTTTATCTTTATAGTAAATTATATTTTTAATTCTCTCAAAATTGATTTTTCTATTGATTATAAAGAAAAGTAAAAAAATAAAAAAAATAATAATTTAAACTCAATTTTTTTTTACATTATTTATTAAACATAAAAACTCAACAACAAAAACCCATAAAATAATATATAATTCTATATAAAAAATATTTTAAAATTTAGTTATAAGTATATTTCCTTTTTTTATACGTATATTTCTGAGCATTTCTTAAAGAACTATTATCTATGATGCTTTGTTTATTATTTTTAAAATAAATCATTTGATGTTCAAATCCCAAAATATTTTTAAATTTTTCAGAAACATTATCTTTAATTTGTTCATAACCAAAGTAATTAAACCACAATTGAATAATTGTTTCTTTTCCTCTAATTGATAAAACAGCACCTAAAATATTAGCTTCATTAAATTGTTCTCCAATCAAAGCAAATAAAATTTTTTCCCATTGATAATTAATATCTTTTTCTTCTTCTTCATTAAATCTATGAAACCAATATCCTGAATCAGGTGAATTTTCCCATAAAGGTAAATATCCTTTTTTAAATAAAGATATATCTGCATTTCTTGGAATATCTTTTAAATTTTTTAAATATAAATATATTTTAAGAAAAGATTTTAAATCAGAAAAAGTTGAAATTTCAATTAATCTATTTTCATATGGAATATAATGGTCTTTTTCTTTTCGAGATGCATACCAAAATGTCCATTCACTATTTAATTTTGGAGAATTCGTTTGCATTTTTTTTTCGTTATTCTTTTATAAAGTTTTAATTTTTTTATTATATAATAAATGTTGTTCAATAATTTAATTTTTTATAATTTATGTTATATATTTACATTTACTTATCTATATTATTTAAAATATTTATATAACTTATTCATTTTTACTTTTCAAAATAGGACTTAGTTTATTTTTATAAATGTAATTAACTAAATCAGAATTTTTCCTTAAATTATAATTAATTTCCATTCTTAATTTTTCTGACTCTTCAAAAATACATTTTTGAATAACATGAAGATCTTTAAAAATTTTCAAATATCTTATTACTTCAAAATAAATGGATATATTTCGGAAATTTAACAAAACATCTTTTTTTTCACAAATTATTTTTTTTATGATATTATAAAATTTTATTTCTCTCATTTTATTATTATGAGAATATTTATTTTCAATTACAGCATTAAAAAAGGTATTTTTTTTTAATAAACTTTGAACAGAAACTTCACTATTTTTTATATTTGTATCTTTTTTTTTTAAATTAATAGATAAACTTTTTTTATTATTTAAATTTTGAGTAAGTTTAGGTAAATAAAGTTTTGATTGTCTTAAAAAATTATTTTTTTTAATAATTGAAGAACAATCTTTTCCAGGAATTAAAATAGAATTATTACTTTTTGAAGTTAAATATTTTTTTAATTTTCTTTCTTCAGAATCAAAAAAAGAAAGAATATAATGTCTATAATATACTCTATCAACTAAACAACATAACAATTTACCAATTATATAAATAAATTTCGAACATGCACTTATATCTGCAATAATTGTTCCTATTTTTTTATAATTTCTAGTATAAATAATTTTAGTTGAAGAACCTCTTAGCATAATTTTCATAAAAGTAGAATCTAAATTTATATTATCAGAAATACATTCAATCATTTTATCAAATCCATTATAATTTTCTTTTTTTTTATTTTCAAAAAATATACCATCATCAGTAACCACATCAATATTTTTTACATAAGCCCAAATATCTTTATTCATTTCAGGTAAAATTGTAGTAAATGAATTTATTGCATATAATGAAACAGGTTTTTTATAATTATCAGGATCAATACTTACATCAGAAGTAAAAATTCCAAAATATCCTCCTTTTAAATATTCTTGAATTTCTTCTTTTGTTTTACAATTATTTGAACTATTACAAAATTTTAAATGTATTGATATATAATTCCAATGTTCCATTAAATAACTTCCACTTATTAAAGTATTTCTTGGATTATTAATACAAAATAATTGAGATAATGATATTGTATTCATAAAATCATTTCCAAATGTTAAATTTAAATTATTACATGAAATTATATCTAATGATTTTGTATTTTTTATTTTATCTTTTGTTATTGGATCTTGTGTTATTTGAACATAAAATGCTTCTACTTCATATATTGTTGGATCAATATAATTTGTATAATTACTATGTTGAAGTGCAAAGGCAAAAAAAAAATTATCATTTGTTATATTAATTAAATCTGGATAATCATAATTTACTTCTAATTGATTAAAATCAGGATTTTTTTTTAAAAATATATTCTTTCCAAAAAAAATTAAAAAAAAACTTATTAAAAAATAAGTTATATAAGACAAAATAGAGCTAAAAAAAGTATGATATTTATTTGAATGATTCACATAAAATTCTTGTTTAATTCCATAGATAATAATATAATCAAAATAATTCAACATTATATATAATATAATTTAATTTTGATAAATATAAATAATTAATCTCTAGAAAAAATTAAACCATATACTTTATAATAAACAAAAAATAATAATTTATACCAAAAAAAAATAATAAAAAAAAAAATAAATAATAAATATTTAAAAAATGGAAAAATCTTCACAAACATTTCCAATTAAAGTAATGCAAAAAAACACAATATTAGACCCAAAATTTGTAGAAAAATTTGGTAGAATATTTAAACAATCTCGAACATATAAGCACATAGTAGATCCAGATACAGGAAAACATGTAATTGCAAAATTTGCATCATTTAAAGATAAAGCATATTTTATAGATATGTTTGGTGCAAAAATGTATGAACAAGAATTACCAAAAGAAAAACAAAATGAAGATCTTAAACCTTATGATTTATTTCCTATATATGATTCTGTTGTTAAAAAACCTGGAAAAGATTTAAATGATGAATTTAAAGAAAAAAAAATTTCTCCTTTTGGTGGTTTTGGTGTTAGTAAAAAGAAAAAATATGATATATTTATGACTGAAATGATTGTTGAAAATAATCAAAAAAAAGAAGATGTTGTTAAATGTTATGCAGATTTTATTAATAAAAGTTTAAATATTGAAAATGATGATTTAAGAAGAAGAATGGGATTTCATAAAGAATATCAACATTTTTTACTTATTAAAATTAATTGGATGAGTAAAGAAAGATTTGATAAAGAATTTTCCAAAGATGAAAAAATTAATAATGAAAAAGGAGAAGAAGAATTAACTATGGCTAAAATATTAAAAGAATCAAAAGCACCATATCTTGCTTATTATGAAGAAAAAAAATAATATAAAAACAAAATAATAATTTTTAATTTAAAAAATCTAATAAAAAAGAATAATAAATATTTAATATTAATATTAAAATTAATATTTATAACATAAAAAACAAAAAAAAAATCAAAAAAAAAAAAAACAATTTTTTCACAAAAAAAAAAAATAAAAAAACAAATAAAAAAAAATAAATAATAATAAAAAATTAAAACAATAAAAAAAAATCATCCTCCAAAATAAAAAAAATAAATATTAAAAAAATAACAGATAAAAAAAAAAAAAAATGGCAACAAAAACAAAAGATATCCCAGTAACAATTTCCGTAGCAACAGGTCCATATGTAACAACAGATTTAAATGAATATTTAATGAGAACATCTGAAGTAAATTACAAAGATAGATTTCAACCAAGTGAAGAAATAGATAAAATGACAACAAGTGCAATAAAAATGCAAAGATTAGTAGCAATAGAGCCAAAATATGTAAAAAATAAACAAGGAATAGAACAAAATATTGGAAGATCATATTTCTTTGATGATGTTAAATTAAATTTATATCCTGAACCAAAAGAACCTGTTGCAGAATATAAAGGACCTGAACCTTGGGTGAAAGAAAAAAAAGAAGAAAAAAAAAAAATTGATGAAGAATTAGAAGAATTAGAAGAAGAAAATAAAGTTAAAGCTGGAGGAGATGCTTTAAAAACAATTTATATGACAGATTATACTAAAAAAGATTTTTATAAAAATAAAGGAATAAAAACAGGTGTTAAAGGACAAAAAGTTAATTTAAATCAAAAAAGAATTTCTAATGTTGATCCTAAAAAATCTACTTCTGGAAATAATAAAGTTTCTAGTAATTTAAAAAGTAATGTTGGAAATACTAATTTAAAAAGTAATGCTGGAAATACTAATTTAAAAAGTAATGTTGGAAATACTAATTTAAAAAGTAATGTTGGTAATGTTAAAAATGATGATTATGATAGTGATGATGAGCCTATTGAAATTGATGAAAATGATCCTAATTATGATTATTATATGAAAATGAAAAAAATTTTAGCTGATTCTAAAACTGGAAGAACTATTTATAAAACTGATTATTGTGAAATGAATAAAAGAAAAAGAAGAGATCCTCATGCACAAGATGTTTAAAATTTCATTTTTAATATTTATTATTATGTTTTTATGGATTTTATTTTTTAATTTTTGTTTTTAAAAATATCAATTTTTTTTTTTTATATTTGAGTTTAATGAAATTTTTTTTTTTGATATAATATAATGTAATATTTATTAATGATATTTTTTTTAATTAATTTTTTTTTTAAATTGGGATGGAATATTTATTTTTGGAATTTATCATATTTTTTTTGGAAAAAAGAATTTTTATTTGTAATGAGCTAAAGTTAATTAATTTATTGATTTTATTTTTTTCTGTTTTTTTCCATCTTTAAAAAATATATATATGACATCATTTAAAAAATTCATTTTTAATGAAAATCCTAAAAATAACTTTTTTAGAGATGAGATATTTAATAGGTTTTGGAATTAGATTATATTTAATTTTTTTTTTGAAATATTATGGAAAATTTTTCCCTCAATATTCTTATCTAACAAATTCAATAAAATCTCCATATAATTCTGTTACAAATGGTGCTTTGCAAATTTATGATATTAAATCTCCTTATCATTTAGATAATTTTCATGAAAATTTATTTAATTCTTCATTTTATTTGTTAAACTCAATTCATAAAGATTTATCAAAATATTTTCTTTGTTTAATAGATGTATTATGTGCATTTGTAATTGAATTTTTACTACTTTTACAAGAAAATAATAAAACAAATAAAGGAAAAAAAATAATTTTTGGTTCTCTTTTTACAAATTTTTTAAATAATAAATTTAGTTTATGTGGTTGTTTCTATTTATATAATCCAATAATTATATATTTATGTGCTTGTGGAATAACAGATTCTTTTACTTTTATATATTTTATTATAACATTAATTCTTATTGAATTAGGATTATATTATATTGCAGCTTTTTTTTTTGCTTTTATGATTCATTTAACAATATATACATTCACATTTATTCCTTTAATTTATGTATATATAACATTAAATTATTATAAAGAAACTGTGGACATTAAAAAAATTTTTGAAAAAAAAACTTTAATTCAAATATTAAAATTTTTCCTTATTTATCAAGCAAATATTTTTTTAATTATTTCATCAGGAACTTATGTTTTTCTTGTTTTTATTTCATTTTGCTTATTTGGGAATAGATATATTATAAATTATTATTTCTATCATTTATTTTATTATTCATATTATATTCATAGTAATTTTTGTTTATCAGTTTTTACTTATCCTCTTTCAATGATTCGTTTTACTTTATTATATAATATAATTCATTTTTTGATTTTATTTCAAGAAATTTTAATAACTTTAATTTCTTTATTTCCTTCTTGTTATATGAGTAGAAATAGTAGTTTTATATTAATAGTACTATTACATTTAATGTATAATAAACAAGCATCTGTTTTTCAAATTTATTGGTTATTCGGATTATTTCCTCTATTAAAATATAAATATTCTGTTAAATATTTAATTCTTGGATTTATCTCAATCTTTTTCTTCTTTAAAAAAATATTACTTAATTATACCAGTGATTATCTTGGAAAAAATGTTTTAATAGAAAATTGGATTTTAAATATAATTTATCTTTTTCTTCATTCTATTTATGGATATTTTATAATAATAGATAATATTAAAATTAGGTCTTATAATTATTATAATTTAAGTATATTATTTAATAAAATTAATTAATTAATATTTTTGGTTTTTATATTCTGATTTATTTAATTTAAAAATAATACAAATACTTTATCATTAATATTTTTTTAATTCATATATATTTTATTAATTAAGATAAGTGAAACTCTGAATTTCCTTCATTCATAGCCAAAAATAATTTTTTTTCTAAAACATCATAATTAGAATATTCAGGTAATTTCAAATAATTTTGACAAGTCATAACAGTAGGTAAAAAATCATCAGGATTTTCATAAGAATTACAAGTTCTTTTAACAACAGTAAATTTAGGATTTAAAGTTTTAAATCCTCCAACAGGTAATCTTGAAGTTCCTGTTATAAAAAGTAAAAATTGTCTTCTTTGTATTTTATCTAATTTTGTCATAAATGTTATTAAATCATTTAAAATTTTACTTGATTTTGTTATTCCATGCTCTGCTTTTAAATTTTCAAATATTGTTTCTCTATCCCACTTTATATCTAAACTTCCACAAATTGATTCTTCTAATTCGACTGATTTAAAACATTTTATTGAATTTATATCAAATATTATATTAAATCCTTCTTTAAACGCTTCTATTAAATTGTCTATTCCTTGAATAAATAAACAATTATAAATTAACATTATATATTCTTCTACATTTAATATTGTTAATTTTATATTATCCCCATTTTCTTTTAATTTAATTGAATCATTACCTGGAAGAGTAAAATAAATATCTAAATCAGATAATTTTGCTCCATTATATAAAATACTATTTTCTAAACCTTCATCTGTATATTTAATATTATTTTTCTTTTTATCCTCAATAAATTTTTTTTTTTCATTTATTAATTTATGTAAATCAGAAAGAGTATTTCCTAAATCTTTATCAATAATTTTAATAAAATCAATAGTAATTGGTCTAAATAAAACAACATCCCAGAAAATTCTACTTAAAGGAATATCTAATAATCTATCATCATAAAGTGCTCTTCCAATAATAAATCCTAATAATTTAAATTTTTCAATTGCTTTTTTATCATCATTAATTCCCATTTTAGGATAAAAAGAATTATCTGTTGTATTATACCATAAACTTTTATCATTTTTAAATTCTTCAATAACTAAAGAAAAATATTCTAAAGTAGGTCCTAATCCATTTCCAATTTCACCATTAAATTCAAATTCTAAAAATCCTGCAAATTTTGAAGTTATTGGATCATTTAATATTTTATATGAACTTTCTATAATTTTATCTCTTTCAACAATAACTTTTAATCTCATACTTTTTTCTAAAGTTATTTGATGTTCATTTGAATAATATGAATCATTACTTTTTAAATAATTTTGAAGATTTATTAAAGATCTTTTTGGATCAAATGATACTTTAAATAATAAATGTCTAGAATTAAATTTTGTTAAATAATTAAAATCTAAACTTAAATTTCTACACCAAGATGGAACTGATGATCTAGAAACACTATAACCATCTCTACTTGCTTTTGATATTAATAATGTTACTTTTGGATTTATAAATAAAGATTTTAATTCTTCTTCAGTAAATAAATTATCTGGTATTTCAAATAAAGATTTAAATGATGATAATGGAAGATATATCATTGTTAATAAATAAAGAGATGGCATTAATCTTTTTATTTCATATATATTTTTATTATATATTACTGAATTATGATATATTATTTCAAATACTTTTTTATCTATGTTTAATAAATATAATTCTTCTTTTGATGGTAATGTAAATTGATTTTTAGATTTTGTTTTTTCTTTTACTTCTTCTTCTTCTATTTTATCTTCTTTTTTATTTTTCAATTTATAACTTAAACCAAATTTTATTGGAAATGATAATAAAGAAGTAACTTCTTGTTCTAAAACTTTACTAATTTCATTTCTAACATCTTTATAAGTCATATCATTTTTTAAATAAATAATTTCTTTTTTATCATTTTTAGTGACTTCAACATAAAAAATAAGATCAACATCATATTTTTCATGAGTAGAAAATTTAACATTTGTATGAGAAACAAGAATACTAAAAATATCATCAAAAGTAGAATGTGAAGTAATTAAAAATTTAATTTCTTTATTTGAAGTAAATGCAGCATCATATTCACTTAATTTTGTTTTAAATTCAACATCTTTTAAATTATCATCACAAATTACTTTATCTTGATAAATATCACCAGAATAAACTATTTTTAATTCATATTTTTTAACATTTTTCATTATATGATGATAATAAACATCTAAATCATTATTTGATGAATCATCTACTAACATTGTAAAACAATTCATTGAAGTTATTGTATATTGAATACAATTTATATAATTTATTAATTTTGTTTTATCTTTTTTTAAAATATCTATTAACATTTTTGTCTTATTATATATTTGATTATTTATTGGTAAAGGATTTGGAAGAATATCTGATATATTAACTTCTTTTACAAGAGAATCTGTATCCTCTTCTTTTATTTTATCATAAAATTCCATAAAATTTTTTTCAAAGAAACTACACAAAGCTAAAAAAATTTTTGAATTTTCTATTTCAAATAATGTTAATTCATTCGAATCATTTGTTAAAATATTTAATATTTCATTTAAATTATTTTCTAATTCTTCATCATATTCTTCAATGTCTTTTTTTGATAATAAAGCATCTTTTAAATTTGTTAAATCATTTTTTATATTTATTAATTTTGAATCTTGATTTTTTAAATAATTTTGTATTTTTTCTTCTGTAAAATATTTTTCTATTAATTCTTTTAATTTATTTTCTATTAATGTTTTTTCATCTATTTTTTTATATAGATTTTCTTCATTTTCTTCATTTTTTGTTAAACTATTTTTCATTATTTTTATTTTCTCTTGAACTAATAAACTATTTAATTCTTTTATTTTTTCTTTTGTTTTTTCAAATTCAATGATAATATCTTTAAATTTATTTTCATCTTTTTCATTATTATCATTTTTATTTTCAGAATCATTTTTTTCTTCAATTTTTTCTTTTTTTTCATGATGAATTATTTGATCAGGATTAGGAATTAAAAAATTATCTATTTTCATTTCTTGATTATCAATTTCTTCCATATCTTCTTGTTCAATTATTTCATCAACACTTTCTTCTTCATCTTTCATTACAATATCCGATGATTTTTTTTTAGTTGTATTAATTTCATTTTTATTATCTTTATTATCATCATTATTCTTAATTTCTTTATTTTCTTCTTTATTTTTTTCTTTATTTATTTCTTTTTTTTCTTCTTTATTTTCTTCTTTTTTTATTTCTAAATTATCTGTTTTTTCTTCTTTTATATTATTTTTATTTTCTGTTTTTTCATTTTTTTTTTGAACAGTTTCAAACTTAAAATTTTTTAAATTTTCAACTATTCCTTCTCGAAGAAAATTTACTATAAAATGTTCGGGAGTTTTTCTCATTAAATTATTTAATAATTCAATTAAATCTGATAAATAAGGAAGATATTTTGTATCAAGTAATTTACTTATTATTTCTGAAAGTGGTTTAGAATCCATAAAAGTATCTATAACATTTTTTTCTGCTGAATAAGTAAATATTTGTAAAAATTTTACTAAATTACTTAATGTTGAACAAGCTGATTTTGTCATTATATTATTTATTAATGAATAAACAATATTTTGACATAAAAATTTATAATTATTCATATTTTTTTCACTTAAAATTTTTTCATTTTTAATTTCATTTGAATCTTTTTTATAAACAGGGAAAAAAGAAGTTAATAAAGAAAAAATTTCTGTTAAAAAAGATGTAGAAGATTTAGTTGATTGTTCATTATTTGTATTAAATTCATTAGAAATCATATCAACTAAAATATTAAGTATATTATTTGCAATAATTTTATCAAGAAAATCTCCTGAAGTTTTACATAAATTTTCAAAAATTTTTAAAATTCTTTTAATTAAATCATTCCCAATTTTTTTTTCATGTTGATTTTCAACTAAAAATCTTTTTAAAATTTCAGAACAATTTTCAATAAAACAATATTTACTAATTTCTGTAATAATTTCAGGATTACTTTTAAAACAAGAATTAACAGACATATTATTTACAATATAATAAAAGATTAAACAAGCAGTATTAGTTGTTTGAATATCATTTTCATTATATTTTGTTAAACTTGCCAAAATTTCAAAAGAAGGTTGAATAAAAGATTTAAAAGCTCTAACAGAAGAAACATTAATTGCCATATTTAAACAAGCTTTCATAACAGATTTTCTTTGTCCTTCACCTAAAAAATCAATAATATTTAATAAAGAAATAAAAGCGTTATTTTCTATTAAAGTATAACAATTTTCAAAAGAAATTTTTTCTAGAATTTTTATTATACTATCTAAACAACTCATATCTTCCATAATAGTCATTAAAACAATAATTTTAGATATAGCATTTGCTTTTTTTAATGTTGAAGTAAAAGCAGGATTTATATCTAAAATATAATTAATACATTGAAGAGAATAAATAATTAATTCAGGTAAATCAGTTTTTTCTAAATTTTTACAAATTTCTTCTAATAAAGGACCCATATTTGGATTATCTGCTATTTGATCACTTGAAAGAGATAAATATTCACTTAAATTTATTAATTGTCCCATTATATCCATATCATCACCATTTTTTAATTTTTGAATTGATTCTAATAAAAATTTAGTCTCTTGACTTTGAGCTGATGTATTTTTTGATATTTTTTGTTTATTATTATCCTTTTCTGAAGTATTATTGTTATTATTTTTGGAACTTTGTTCTTTTTCATTAGATGAAGGTTTTGATTCCATTATTTTTAATAAATTTTTTAATTTAGTTTATTCATATATATAGTTTTAAATAGTTTTTAAAAGGTAGGTTAAAATTTAAAAATTCAAAAATAATTATTATTATATAATTAATTGAAAGTTATTTAATTTTATTTATTAAATGTCGATAGTCAGAACTTAATTTGGAATTTTTAAATTTTTCATTTAAAAACTTTTTTTAAAAAAAAACAATTATAAATAATTAAAATATTATTTATTGCTCATTTTCTTTCCCCAAAATTTTATCAATTAATAAACTTGCTTCATAATCTTTATAAGCTAAATCATAATTTTGCATTTTTTCATAGCAACAACCTCTATTTAAATAAGCATTAGCATTCATAGGTTCAATTTCAATAATTTTACCAAAATCAATAATAGCTTCTTCACTTTTTCCAATTTTATCTAAAGAAATAGCTCTATTATATAATGCATGAGTATTATTAGGTTCATTAACTAAAACTTTACTATAATCATTAATTGCTTCTTTAAAATTACCTAATTTAGCATTACAAAAAGCTCTATTAATTAAAGCTTTATTATTATCTTTTTCTTTTAATAAAATAGTATTATAATCATTAATTGCATTTTCGAATTTTTCCATTTTTCTCCATAAATATGCTCTATTATCATAAAATAACATATTTGAAGGATCTAATTTAATTGCTTGATTAATATCACTTAAAGCTAAATCTAATTTACCTAAATTTCTATAAGTACATCCTCTATTATGCCAAAATATAGCATTTGAATCATCTAATTGAATACTTTTTGTAAAATATTCTATTGCAGAATCATAATTATTTAATTTATCCATTAATAATCCTAATCCATGATATGGTTGAGCATAATTTGGATCTATTTCAATTGCTTTTAAATAATCATTTTTAGCTTCATCTAATTTATTTAATTTCTCTCTTATATTTGCTAAATGATAATATATATTAACATTATTTTCATTAATAGAAGAATTGAAATTTTTTTTATTTAAACATTGCATTAAATCATCTTCAGCTTTTTGAAATTGATTTAATTTTTCATAACATAATCCTCTATTATAAAGCGCTTTAGCATTTTCAGGTTCTAAATTAATAACATAATTATAATCATCAACAGCACTAGAAAAATCTTTTAATTTTCTATTAGTATAAGCTCTATTTAAATAAAAATCAACTTTAGAAGGTAATAATTTAATAGCAGTTGAAAAATCATCTAAAGTTTTTTTTAAATCTCCTTTTTTATCATATGAAATAGCTCTATTATAATAAGAATAAGCAGAATTAGGATTTAATTCAATAGCTTTAGAATAATCATTAATAGCATTATCATATTGTCCTAATTTATCATAAGCAAAACCTCGATTAAAATAAGCTTTAAAATATTTTGGATGTAAAGCAATAGCTTTAGTATAATATTCTATTGCAAGTGGAAAATTTTCTTTTTTTCTTGCATCATAACCTTGATTATGAAAAATTTCCCATTTTTCATATTTTCTTCCAACATTACTTTGAGGAAGAGAACTTGTTCCCATTGGTAATTGACTCATTCTTCTTCCTGGAATTTTTACTCCTTTATTATTATTATTCTTATTATTATTTTGATCATCTTCTTCTTCACTTTCTTCTTCTTCATCTTTTACTTCTTGAGATACCATTACTGGAAATTCTGAATGAGGATTATTTATTTCTGATATATGACCTTTGTTTTGATATTTATTATTTATATTTTGATTTTGGTTTTTATTTTGTATTGAATTATTATGTAAGGAATCTTTTCTATGTTTTAATATTGAATTTAATTGCTCATCGTTATTTATGTCTTTAAATAATTTTTGACTTTGATTTGTATCTGATGGATTATATATTTCTTGTACTTTATCATCTTCATTTTGATTTTGACTTCTTGGAAGATTTTTTAATTGATTATATACATAATTATTTATTTCGGCATCTATATCTACATCACTTATGTTTTTATTTTTATTTTGTTTCATATATTTATCATAACTTTGCTTTGAATTTTCATTTTCTTTATACATATCTAATACTTTTCCTATATTTTTATATACGTTTTTTTTCCCTGTTTTTATATTATCTTTTTGTAATGCTGAATTATAATCATCTATTGCTTTCTGAAAATATCCTAATTCATTATATACTGCTCCTCTTGAAAAATATGCATTTACATTGTTTGGATTTAATTCAATTGCTTTTGATAAAAATTTTATACTATCTTCAAATTTACTTTGCTTTTCATATAATGTTCCTAAAAGAAAAAAAGCTGTTGAATTTTTTTGATCTAAATTTATCAATCTATTAATATCATTTTCTGCATTATTAAATTTTCCTTCTTTAATATATGAACTTGCTCTAAGTAATAATGCTTTTATATGATTTGGTTCTTTTTCTAATTTTTTTGTACATAGATCTATTAATTTTTTACTTTCTTGATTATCCATTTTAATTATTTTTTTTATTAAAATATAGAAAAGAGAAAAAAACTTATGTAATCTATTAAATATTATTTAATAAGTATTATATAAAAATTTATATAATAATATATAATTACAAAACAAGAAAAATTAAAACTCTTCATCAAGTGGTCTTAAAAGAGTATCAATAGGAAGTAAAAATGCAAGAAACATTAAAATAATATTACTGAATAAAAGAAAATAAAAACAAAAATAATGATTTAATATTCCGACTAAAAAAGGTGACCAAGAACCTAAAAAAAAAGAAAACATTTGTATAAAACTTTGAGCTAAATCTCTTAAATTTGTAGGAAAAATTTCAGTAACATACATAAATGAACATCCATATGAAATTGAATCAAATAACATTATCATTCCAGTAAAAATTGCTATATATTTTATTTTTATTATAGTTAAGATATAAAATATTATACATCCTAATCCACTTATAATTAATGTTAATTTTCTTCCAAAAAGAGGACTTTCTGTCATTATTCCTCCTATTATTCCATTTGGAATTTGAATTATTCCATAAAGTAATATTTGAGTATTATAAGATATATTATATATTTGGTCTTTTAAATTTATTAAAGTTTTCGGAATTAAATAGGTTATTCCTATTAAATTTAAATAACAAATTGAACAAATTAATAAAGTTATTATTGTTAAAAATTTATAATCTGATGTGAATAATTCTGAATATTCAGATTTTAATTTAAAATTTTTATTTTTTTGAATTGAATTAATAATCCTAATTTTTTCACTATCAGTTAATATTTTTTGTGACATATATTCCATAATTATAAATCCTCTTTCTTGGTGATTTTTATTTAATAAATATAAAGGAGATTCACTTCCATAAAGACAAATAATAATAAGTGATATAACACCAGGAATTATTGTAATAATATTTATTATTTTCCAATTACTGCTATTAAATTTATTTAAATCTAACAGTGAATTATTCAATATTATAGTAAATAAATTACCAACATTATAAAATCCTTGATTAACCATTAAAAACAAACTTCTATTTTGAGTAGGTAAAAATTCAGTCATTAAATTTAATCCAGCAATATTAAAAATTCCAATAGAAATATTACTAATACATCTAAGAAAGAAAATAGGATAAAATTTTAACTGAGAAAAGAAAATACTACAACTAAGAGTAATAAAAACATAAATAAACAAAGTTAAATTAATAGTATAAATTCTTCCCATAACTTTACATAAATTTCCAACTAAAGCAGAACCAATTCCCATCATAGAATAAAGAATACAAATACAAATAGAAATAGTTTCTTTAGAAATTTTATCTTTTTGACCTAAAAAATCCATATTAATTGATATAAAACATGATTCTGAACCCCAAATCCATTGTAATAAAGAAATTAATATAAAAATATATCTTGATAAATTTGTAAAACCTAATGAATCCATAAATTGAGAATAATAACTTGTTGATTCTGTATCTACTTCAAATGTATGTGGAGCATAACTACTTTTATTTATACTTATTTCATCTCCACTTTTTTCATCCATTTAACTTTAAAAAAAAATTTTAAAAAAACAAAATAAAACCACTATATCCTTTAAAAAATTAAAAAAAAGAAAAAAACCTATAAAAAAAATTAAAACATAAATAAAAATAATTAAAAGTTAAAAAAGAAATAAAACTAAAAATAAAAAAACAAATAAATAAATAAATAAAAAAAAAACAAATATAAAAAAAAAATAAAAATTAAATAAATACTCAAAACAAAATAAAATATATAAAACTACTCAAAAAAAAAAAATGTCCCGAAGAGCTCAAAGAGGAACTGATTCACGTTCACGTGTTCAAAAGACAACAACTACAACAACAACAACAACAAAAGTTCAATTACCTGAGGAAGATATAGAAAATATAAGAATAGCATTTGATTCTTTTGACACAGATGGAACAGGAAGAATAGATATATCAAAAGTAAAAGAAGCAATGGATGAGACAAATTTTCAAGATGAAAATCCATTAATATATCAAGTTATAGTTGAATTAGATACTCCTGCAAATAAAAATGGAGTTGATTATGATAAATTTTTAACTTCAATTGATGCTAAAGTTAATGATAAAGAAAGTAGAGAAGGAATTAGAAGAGTTTTTGAAGTTATTGAACCTGAAAATGAAAGTATCACCGCAGAATCTCTTAAAAAATCTGCTGAAGAAAGTGGTATTGAATTAACTGATGAAGAAATTCAAGCTATTTTAGAACAAGTTGGTGATGGTGATACTGAAATTAGTTTTCAACAATTTTATGAAGTTATGAGTAAAAAAGCTCTTCCTTAATTAAGGAATTACTTTTTTATTTTCTTATAATTTCCCATTTTTTTTTTAATTTTCGTTTTCTCAATCATTTTTTGGTTTTTTGAGAATTAATTTAACAAAAATTTATTTAATGAATTTTCTTTTTTTTTATGATTTTTTTTTATTTTGGGTTTTTTTGTTTAGATTTTTTTTTAATTTTTTTTTATTTATTTTTTTTATTTTATTTTTAGGTTTTTTTTATTGAGTTATAAAATATATTTATTAAAAAGATTGTAAAAGAAAAAAAAAATAAATTTTTTTTAAAATTTTATTTAATATTTAAATAAATGAATAAATTCTTAGATGAATATACTAATCAATTATTTCAACATATATATGATAAAGATGCTAATGGATTAATTTCATTTCTAGAAAATAATAATGAATTTCAAAATACTTATAGAAACATAACAAGTTATGAACAATTAACAAAAAAAGTTTCAAATTTATTAAATTCTAAATTTAATTATAATCAACCTAATTCAGAAATGAAATCTTCACTTGAGATAAAAAAATTTTTATCTGATTTCTTAACATATTTTTTATTATATAAGAATTCAATAAGTAAAAAAGAATATATTCAATCTTTTGAAAATATGAAAAATTCATTTTCAAATTTTTGTGATTTTTATAAATTATATGATGAATTCGCACTTTCTCCTTTATTAAAATATTTTATAAGAATATTATATAATGTAGCAGAAAAATGTGATGAATCAAATAAAATTTCATCAAATGAATTAAAATATGCAACAATATTTGGAAGATTAATAATCTCATTTTTTGGTGATTTTTCAAATATGGATGATAGTACTAAATATTCAGTTTTATTTGGAGTTGTTTGTTTAATGAAAGTTTATTTTAAATTAAAAACATATAGAAATAGTATAACTTTAGTTCAATGGTATAATAAAAAACAATTTGATAAAGATGAAGGTAATATTCCTTCTAGTGAATTATGTACTTTTTCTTTTTATCAAGGAAGATTAGCTTTATACGAATTAGATCTTTTAGAAGCACAAAAAATTTTAACTAAAGCTTTTGATATTTGTTTACAAAATATTAATAATTCAAATTCTTGTTTTAATAATTCAAAATTAATATATGAATATTTAATTCCTTTAAATATTTTTTTCGGTTTATTACCTTTAGAAGAAGAAATTAAAAAATTCAAATTAGACCCAAAATATATTAAATTAGTTAAATCTATTAAAAATGGAGATATTAAACAATTTGATGAAGTTTTAGATGAATTAGAAGATAGATTTATAGATTTAGGAACTTTTTTAATTATTGGAAAATTTAGACCTTATGTTTATAGAAATTTAATTAAAATTATATATGATTTTTATTATGATGATAGTTCTAAACAAATTATAATGCAATTAGATTTGGTTCATACAATATTAAAAAATATTTATAATTTTGAAATAGATAAAGAAGAATTAGAAATAAATATAATTGGAGTACTCTATAGGGGATTAATAGGAGGATATATCCATTATAAAAATAAAGTAATAGTTTTTGGTAAAAATAATCCTTTTCCGAATTTAAAGGAAACATTTAAGAAAAATTATAATAAAATAATATAAAAAAAATTATAAATAAAAAAATAATTAAATAAAATTTAATTAATTTAAAATGGAACGCTTTTTATCAAATGATCGTCAAATTTCATTTCATAGAAATCGTTATGACATTCCAGATTTTCCAGAAGACAAATTAGGAATAGCATATTTGGATGAAAAATATGAACAATTTTGGTTACATTTAGTAAAATTAAATTTAGATTTAAATATGGTAAAAAAAGTAATTAAAGAATGTTATAATCAACTTCAAAATGGAGAAGAAGTTTATAAATTTGCTCTTCAAAATTCACCTTTATTTGATACAATATTTTATTATATGCAAAATTTTAAAACAGAACCTGAAGATGAATTTAAACATTTTTATGATGAAACAAGAGTTCTTGGATCAATGTGTTTTAAACAATTTTGTAGAGTTGGTGATGTAAAAGAAAAATTAAATGTATGTAAATATATTGAAGAAATTCATTTAAGTTTTGATGATGAAGTTGAAGATGTTAGAATTAATGTTTATTTAGGTTTATTATATTTCTCTCAAAGTAGATTTGGAATTGATACTTTAGTTGAAAATAAAGTTCTTGAACAAATTATTAAAAAATTAACTGAAGAAAAATCTATGGTTGTTTTAAATTTAATTTTAATGTTAATTAATGAAATTTTAAATTCTCAAGAAGCTCCTAGAATTTCATTAAAAAATGAAATATTATTAAATTTAAAATTATATATTGATTGTACTGATTTAGATGTTTTAGAAAATACTATTTTAGTTTACGGTTCTCTTTCAATTTGTGATGAAGGAAAAGATGCTTGTGTTAAAGAAGGAACTTTAATTAAAAATTTCTTAGGAAAATTAAAAAAATTTAATGAAGATAATTCAATAAATGAAACAAAAGCTTTACAAATATTAATTGGTTGTGTTAGATTTTTAATGAATGTATCAATTTTAAAAAGAGGAAAAGTTGAAATATTTGAAAATAATGGAATTGAGATTTTATTTAATTTACTTGAAGGAAAATTTAAAAATGATGAACAATTAATTGTTGATATATTACAATGTATAACAAATACTGCTGAAGAACCAAGAGCAAGAATTGTTTTAAGAAATGAAAAATATTTAGGAAAAATTAAAGATTATTCTAATCATGAAGATGAATTAATAAATGAACAATCAAAAATATGTTCTGAAGTAATTGAATGGGAACCTTAAATATATTAATTTTTTTTATTATTTTAAAAAAATAATTTAACAATGAATTAAATATATTTTATTTCAAATATTGAAGAATTTCATATTAAAAAAGTAATAAATAAAAAAAATGATAAATTAACAATATTCTATTTTAAAATAATTTAAGCTTCTTCAACTGGTTCTTCAAAAGCAACTTCTTCACCTTTTTTTTCTTGATTATTTTCATTATTATTATTTATTTTAACAGGATCTTCAGGTTTAGTTTGATTTTCTTGGGGTTCAACATAATTTTCAACATTATTTTCTTGATTATTTTCATTATTATTTATTTTAACAGGATCTTCAGGTTTAGTTTGATTTTCTTGAATTTGTTCTATATTATTATTTTCTTTAGGAATTTCATCTTTTGGTTCTTCATTTAATTTAACTTCATCTTCAGGTTTAGTTTGATTTTCTTGTTGTTGTTCAATAATATTATTTTCTTGAGGAATTTCTTCTTTTGGTTCTTCTTTATTATTATCAATTATATTAACATCATTTTCTGGTTTTGTCTCATTTTGTAATTTATTATCTTCATTTGATTGAATTTCTCTAGATTCAGTATTTTGAGTTCTATAATCTGTAGTTTGAATAGGTTTTTCACTTTCTTCTCTTAATTTATTTATATCTTCACCAATATCACTTTTTTCTCTACTAATAGCTTCATTATTATTATTATTAAATTCTTCCATATATTCATTAACACTTGCACCAGTAACAGTTTTTTCTTTTAAATTATCTTTTTTTTCTTCATCTTTATTTTTATCTTCTTTACCTAATTGAGCTAATTTTTTCATATTATTTATTTTTTCATATTTTTCAACAATTTCTTCAGCAAAACCTTTAATATAATATTGTCCTGGTCCAGGATATTTTCTAACAGATTGATTATCCATTTCAGCTCTTATAGATTTAGAATCAAATAAACCTAAATTACAAAAATCAGTTCTATCAGAAAGTGTCTTATCAATTTTATCTTTATCTTTTTCATCATCTTTAAATATATATTTTCTATTTTCCATAATAGTTTTTTTATATTTTTCAAAATCAAATCTTTCATCTTTTCCAAATGAAAAAGAAGGAATTTTCCATCTTACAGCAGAAATATCTGGTTTTTCTAAATTATCAAAATCAACGGGAACTCTTTTTCCATTTAAATCATAATAACTATCTTTATTTTCTCTAATTTCTTGTCTTGGTTTTTTTTCATGTCTTCCTTTTAAAGTATATTGAGGAGCACATTCTTCAACTAAACTATAATTTATTTCAGGAGGTTTTTCCATATCTTGTGGATTTTTACTATAATATTTTTGAATTAAAGATTCATGATAAGTTTTTTCATCATCTTTTATTGCTTTCATTAAATCATCATGTCTTGCTTTTCTTAATCTACAATCTGATAAAAATTGTTCTGTATTTGCTTTTTTTTCTGATTTTTCTCTATTTTCTTTAAATCTTTCAAATTTACTTTCATCAAAGAATTTTTCTGGTTTTTCTGGAATATGTTTTAATACTTCATTTTTATATCTTGGAGTATATCCTATTGAATATTGTTTTGAATGTTGAGTTATTTTATCAAAATCTGATTTTAATTGCATAAATGGAGCATTGTAATTTTCTTTTTCTTTATATTTTCTTTTTCCTAATATGATTGCTCCTTTTTTTGGATTAAATAAATTTCCTCTTATATCATACATTTTAGGAAGGTTTTTTTCTTCTGATTCTTTCTTTAATTTTGCATTTATTTCTGCATGAGAATTTAAATTATCTAATATTTTAGAATTATTACTATATATCATATCTAAATATCTTTGCTTTGATTTTTTTTCATCATATTCTACATATTTATCTTTATATGCTTGGGATTTTAATATAAAATCTTGATTTAATTTTTCATAATTTTTATCTCTTAATTCAAGATATTTTCCCATTTTATTTTTTCTTTCTTCTAATAAATTTTGTTGATATTTATATTTTCTATTATGACAATCTTCTAAATAATTATCTTCTTTTCTACTTGTATAAGGTAATCCAATTGAAGAAAGAATATTATCTCCAAAAGCATCTAAATATTCTTTATTTCTTTCATCAATTTTTTTTGTTCTTTCAGATCTTAAATTATATTTACAAGATCCTTCTCCGAAAGTTGCACCTTTTCCTTTATTTCCATTTACAAAATTATTTTCTATTTTAGTTTGAATTTGACTTGTTGCTGGTTTTTTTAAACTTTCATATTCTGAATTTCTTAATTTTCTTTCTTCATCTTTTTTATTTGAATAAAATAATGGTCCTATTTTATTTACAAATATTCTATCATTAAAACGTCTTTTTTTATTATTTAATATTTCATTTCTTTCTTCCATTGATTTAAATGCATATACATCTGTATAATATATATTTGGAGCTGGAACTTCATTTTCAACTTGCATAAAATTTCTTTTTGCTTTATTAAATGAAAATTTATTTGCTAAAATTTGATTTAATTTATCTTTATCATAAGGTTCTTCTACTATATTTTCAATAAATTCACCTAAAAATTTAGAAAAATTAAAATGTAATTTATTAGATATTTCAAATTTTTTAAAACTTGAATCTAAACTATAAAAAGTATCCATTTTTTCATTATCTTCTTTAGTAAAAAGCATTTTTTTTTCAGATTTATTTCCAATAATAACACATTTCGCTTTATTTTCTTGTAATTTAAATCTTTTATTAATAGATTCATAATATAACATCATTCTTTCAAAAGTAGTAAAATCACTTAAATCATACATAAAAAGGAAAATATCTTCATTAGTATTTTTATCATTATTATTTTCAGCAAACATTCTTAAATAATTTAAAATACATTTTTTAGTTAAAGAAAATTTAATATGATATTCATGAAAAATTTCTTCATCTTCATCATCAGAAGATAAATCTTCATCAATTCTACATTGAGTAGCACCATCAATAATATAAGCTTGAATAGTTAATATTACAGAACCTAATTTAAATTCTAATTGATTTGATGATGGAGGAGGAATATAAATTGGTTCTTTTTTTTTTGGAACTTCATCTTGATTTTCTTCTTCTTCTTCTTCTTTTTTTTGCTTTTTTTCCTCTTTTGGTTTAAATTTGTTTCTATTTGCATATGAATGTGTACATGGCATTGTATTTAAACGAGATATAAAACTTTTTTTTCCTACTCCTTCGTCTCCTATTACTAAAAGATTTACTGTTATTGTTTTTTGTTCTTCGTTTGACATTTTTTTTTAAATTTATATAAGTTAAGTTATAAATTATTTAATTATTAATATTTTTTTTATATAATATAATTTTTTTTTATTATATTTTTAAAAATATGAATATATTAATATTAATTAATATAAATATTATAATATATTATATCATATTTTAGGGAATGATATATTTTATTAATTTTTTTATTAATGGAATTGGTAATAAATTTAAACAACATTTTCTATTAGTATTATTAAAAGACATATAAACTAATAAAACTAAAGAAATTTTTTTATAAACATCAGTATATTTACTAACAATAGAAATAATATCATCATTTCTACTTTGAATAGCTTGTTCTAAGCAATTTTTATTAGTATCATTATTTTTTAAAAAAGGATTAGCTCCAAATCTTAAAAGTAAAGTAACAACTTTAGATTGATAAAACATAATAGCTTTCATTAAAGGAGTTTCTCCGCTTATACTTCTTGAATTAACATCTCCACTACATAATATTAATGTTTTTATTATTTGAATATCTCCTTTTGCTGATGCTTGATGAAGAGGAGTTCTTCCAAAATTATCTTTTACATTTATTCCTCCTTTTTCAAACATCATGGATGATAATTCTTCTACTATCTTTTTTTTCCCATTTTGAACTGCGTAATGAAGTATTGATAAATTATTTGCATCTATTGGTTGATATAAAAAATCAAATTGTTCTATTAATTTTTTTAATATTTCTATATTTTCTGTTAATACACATTCACGGATTTTTTCACTTATTTGATTTATTGATGGAAGTTGTTGATTCATTTTTTTTTTTTCTATATTTATATATTATTAAAAAATTTTATAAATTTAGAAAATAATTTAAAACATTTATGTTCAAATCATATATTAAAGGAAAATATATATATATAAAGGAATAATCTTTTTACATCTTTAAATTCAATATTTTTTTATATATATCAATTGGAAATAATTTTCATTAATTAATTTAATTACAAATTGAAAATTACTTTTATAATAAAATAAATTTAAAATTTTTAAATGTCCATATTAAAATGTTGATAGATAATAATTAAACTTCATTTGATTCTTTTAACAAATCCATAATTGTATATTTTTTATTCATATTACTATTTTTATCATCATTATTAAATTTATTTTTATAATTTAATTCATTTTTGATATTATTTATAATATCATCATCAGATTCTCTTGTAGAATAAGAAGAAAAAACATCAATATCTTCTTCTTTACATCCTAATTTATTAAAAGTTAAATTTTTATATTCTTCTTCATTATATTCAATTGAATCATCTGAATTATCATTTAAATCAAGAGGTTCAGGATTTATTAAAGAAATTTTCATTTCTTGTTTCGGTGCATTTAATATATCTTTACTAAATGAAGAATTATTACTAGAAGAATTTTCTTTTATACACATTTTATTAAATTAATATAAAATTAAATATATTTTTTGTAAGATATACCTTATCAAAAGAAAAAAAAATTTAAAAAAAAAAATTTTAAAAAGTTCTTTTCTTTTTAAATTAAAAAGTAAATTTGTTTATTTAAAAAAAAATTTTAAATTGAAATTAAATGAAAATTAAATAAAAATTTAAATTTGAGAAGTAGTTTGTTGTAATCTATTACAAGTATTTTCAAGAACATCAATAAGAACTTCTTCATTTTGTTCTCTTTCTTTTCTTTCATTAGATAAATCATTTTTCATTCTATCATTCATAATTTTAATCATTTCTAAAATACCTTCTTGAGTTTCTTCTCTATTTTTTTTTTCTCCTTGAATAACAGCATCAATTTTTTGTATTTCATCATTTAATCTCATCATAGCATTATTATCAGCTTCTTCTCTTTCAGTTTGTTCCATTTTAAATCCAGTTTGAATTTTTGGTAATTCTTTTTCAAAATAATTTTCTAAATTTTCAATTGAATCATATCTTGTTTTTGATTGATTTTGTAATTCATTTTTTACAACATTAAATTTTTCTTCTAAATATTGAGCAACTTTAACTTCAATTTCTTTTTTTGCTTGTAATTCAGCATCAAATTTTTCAAAAATTTTTTCTTCCATTTTTTTCATAAAATCCATAAATTCATTATGAGCAGCTTCTCTTTTTGCAGAATCATCTTCTAAAGTTTTTTGAATAACTAAAATTTGTTCTTTAACATCATTGAATTTTGCATTATTATTTTCTTTAGTTTCTTCAATTGAATTATATATGTTCATTGTTTTTTGTTCATATTGTTCAAATTTTGTGGATTTTTCATTTTCAATTACTGTTGTTATTCTTCCTAATTTTTCTGCAAGTTTTTGCATTCTATCATTATTTGTTCCATCTCCACTCATATTCAATTTTGATTTTGATAAATAACTTGAATTGATACCTGACATTTTTTAATATTATAAAATTATAATTTGTTGGATTCAGATTTATGGAAAAAAAATATATTTTAAATTTTTTTTAAATTAATAAAATAAATTTTTATTCATGTCTAAGACTGATATTTCTACTCATATTCAAAATAGAAATGATTTTATCGATCAATTTCAAAGAGAACATGGTTATACAAATAGAATAAATAATCAAAATATTAATTTAAATAATAGTAATATTACTACAAATGCTTCTAGAGTTAGTAGATCAAGATGGGATTATTTACATGATTTAAATAAACTTCAACAAGTTAAATTAAATGAAAAAAGAATGATGAAAAAAAAAGAAGAAGAAGAAGAAATTATGAGTAAATGTACTTTTTCTCCTAAACTTAATAAAAGTACTAATTATATTAATTTAACTATTAATACTGAAATTAATAATAAAAATGAAAATTTAATGTATGATTTAATACAAAGACAAGAAATGTGGAAAAATAAACAAAAAGAAAGAATTGAAAATTTAAAAAAACTTGAAAAAGAAAAAGAAATGAGACAATGTTTTTTTACTCCTGAAATTAATAAAGAAAATTCATTAAATAAATCATATATAACTTATAAAAGTGTAAATTTATTAGAAGATCCTGAATCATATCAAATGTATATTAAAAGAATGCAAAAAAAAAGAGATGATGAAAAAGATGAAAAAAAAAGAGAAGAAAATAGACCTGGTTCAGGAAAAATTTGGAATAGTAAACCTAAATTTTATAATATGAATTATGATTATACTAAACATGAAATTAGTAAAAATAATAATAATAAGTTATATAGAAGTAAAAGTAATCCAAAATTAAACACTTCTAAAACTAGTGATAATATAAAAATGAATTTTTCTAATTTTGATCAAGGACAATTTTATGAAGGTATTTATAAGAAAGCAGATAAAAATTATAATTTAAATCCTAATAAAGAAAATGATAATGATATTAACGATAATATTTTATATACTCAATCAGTAGAATATGGAAAAGCAATTGATATTTTACATAATGAATTACTTTCAATCAATTTGTTAAATGATGAAGATGAAGAGGAAATTCAAAATAATTATGAACAATAAATTATAGTAATTTAATTTTTTTAGATATACTTTTGATACAATATATTTTTTTAAATTATTTCTATGATGAAAAAAATTATTTCATATTCATATTGAATTAAATTCAAGTAATAAAATTTTAAAAACCAATTCGAAAAAAAAAATAAAAAATAAAAAATTAAGAAATATTTTAATTCATTTAAAATTCAAAAAATTATTTGAAAAAACATTTTTAACTTTTTTATTTAATTATTAAATAACCATCCTAAGCTTCAGTCAAATCATCATTAAAATACAAATGAATAACGGGAATATATTCTTCATCTTCGATATTTTTAACATTATCATCATAAATAGTAAAATGATCTTCGGTTTCATCAGGAACTTCATTTTCATCAAGAGTAAGATCCATATCTAATCTTCTTTGAAGTCTTTTCCAAGTATAACTTTCAGCATGATCATTATATTTTTTATATCTTCTGAGAATTTCCCAAATAATTTCTTCTTCACAGCATTCGATTAAATCAACATGTTCAGTGAGAGTATTCATAATTTTTAATTTTCTGACTTTATGAGTTAATCTCCCAACAATATAATTAGGATTTTTCCACCAAGGAATATCAAAATCATAATCCCATTCTGCATCAGGATAAGGAGGAGGAATATTAGGAAATTGACCATTTGGACAATAATATGATAATAATGATGTTCCTTCTAAAACACATGTTTTTGGCTCTTTTGTTTTTGGATCAAACCAATGTGATATATCTGTTCCTGCTTCTTTTATTATTGGCTCTACTAAGGGAGAATATACTTCTTGAATAAATTTTGTTAAGTCAAATACTTTATAAAATATTGATACGTAACAATCATTCGCTGTGTTGTGCTCTTTTACTTCAGATGGTAAAAAATAACGGTGACGTTGAGAAGGAGCAGGAAGATCTTTTTTATCTATTTCTTTTCTTTGGTTTTTCATTTTTTTTTTGTTATTTTTTTTTATAAGTTATGGTTTTTTATTTTTTTTTATTTTTTTTTATTGGTTTATTATTTAATGATTTGATTTTTTTTTTATTGTTTTTTTATATTTTTATTTTTTATTTATTACAGTTAAAATATTTTATTTCTAAGATTTATATCGAATTTTTAAATAAATTTAAAATATAAAAATTAATACTATCTTTTTTTTCTTTTTTTCTTATTTTATAATTAAATTTGAGATGCTTTTTTAGTATATTTATCAAGTAATTCACTAGGAGTTAAAATTTTTTTCATTAAAGGAGGGAATCCATCCATATTAAAACTATGTTTAATTTTTTCAGAATCAAAGTTACCAACATTTTCAAGAAGATAATCAATATTTTTATTAAAAATATCGCTTTTAAAATCTGCATTTTCAGCTTTTACATTAGCATAAACTTGCCATAAATCAGGAGTTAATACTGTATCAGCATCATAATTTTCTGCTTCATCAATATCTTTACTTATTATATTTCTATCATTTAAATTATCTATTTTTTCTGTTGAAATTTCTTCTTTTTGATCTCTTCTTTTATTTGATTCTCCATTTTTTGAACTTGGAGTTTGTTCTTCTTCCTCATTATCTTTTTTTTTTAATCTACCATATTTTCTCATTTTTTTAATTTTTTGGGATAAATTTTGGTTATAATATTTAAAAATATTAAGATTATTTTAATTAATTATTATTTAATTATAATTAATTATTCTTTTATTGCTTTTAATATACTATCATTGTTAAAGTTCTCTTTTTTTATGAAATCCATAAATTGTTCCATTAAATTTTGATAATCTTTTCCATGAAGTTTTGAAAAATTATCTATTTCTTTTTTAAGTCTTTCTTCAAATATTTTATTTTTTTCCTCTGCTCTTTCTTTAATTGATTTCATTTCTTTTCCTTTTGTAGGATCATTTATATTTCTTTTATATACATCTTTTATATTTGAAAATAAGTTTTTAAAATTTATATATCTTTCAATTAATTCAATTAATCCACATAATAATAAATCAAATTGATCAAATTCTTTAAAAAGATTATCATAATTATTGTCATTTTCTTCACTTAAAGCATTACTAATTTTTTCAAAAGTTGATATTGCATGTTTATCTAAATCTTCAACTTCTTTAATATAATTTGCATTACTAGAAAAATTTTTATAATTAAGTTTAGATTTCCTTTCTATCTTTCTTAAATGCCCAATTTCTTTTTTTATTATATGGAAATTTTTATATATTCCTTTATAAAAATTATATAATTGATTAATATCAAATTCATTATTTATTTCTTTTTCTTCATTAAAATAATTAGTAATATATGACAGTACATTAGAAACAGAATATTTTGAAACTTGAATATCAGCAGAAAAATTATCATTTTCATTTTTAAAATATATTTCATCAAAATTTGAGTTATTAATAAAATTAATGCATTCAGGTAAACTTGCATAATCTTCATTAGAATAAATAAAAATTAATAAATAACATAATTCTTCTTTCCTAATTTCTAATAAATCTTTATCTTCTATAAAATTAAGAGAAATTTTTTTTGATGACAGTTTAGGAAAAAATTTATAAGGATATTTCTCAATTAATTTAATATAAAAAGTATTAAAATTATCATATCTTCTTGTACATTTTGTAATTTTATTATTTGGAGGTTCATTATTTTTTGATATTACATTAATATCAAAAGCAGTATAAGTTCCAATAATATCATTTTTAACATTATAGGATTCAATTTCAATATAAGTTGATGAATCTAATAAAAAAATATCAGGTTTATAAGTATTAGTTTCTTTTGTATTTATTGGAATTTCATTATCTTTGATTGTTAAAGTTTTATTTTTATTTAAATTTATTTTTTTATTTTCAAAATCAGAATCAATTGAATTATTTTTACTTTTATTTTCATTATCTGAACTAGGAAGTGAATCACTTAGAACTTCATTATTAAATTTTCTATCAATTTCATCCTCTTCTTCTTCTTCTTCATCATTACTAAAAGTAAAATTTTTTATTTTATCTTGTTTGTTTTTAGGATTGTTTATTATTGAAAAATCATTTTCTTCTTCTTTTTTTAGTTTTGAAGTTTCAAAATCATTTTTATCATTTTTTTGTTTTTTTTTGTTTATATTATTTGAAGAACTTTCAATTTGAAATTCATTTTTTTGTTTTATTTTTTTTTCTTCTTCTTTTTTTGGTTTTGATGATTCAAAATTATTATTATCAAATTTATTTTTTTTTTGTAAATTATTTGAAAAACTTTCAATTTGAAATCCATTATTTTTTGTTTGTGTATTAGATGACTTATTTGATTTTTTTAATGTTTCTGAAGAATTTTCAATTTGGAAATTATTATTTTTTTTTTTTTTTCTTTCTCCAATAAATTCATTAATTACTTTTTGTATTTCAAATTGTTTTTTTTCTTTTTTTTTCATTTCTTTTGTTTCTAAAGTATTACTAACTATTTGTAAATTATCTAAAAAAGTATTTTTAGGATTTGGATTATCATGTTTTTCTATAACTACAATTTGATTTTGTGTTTCTATCTTCATTTCTTTTTTATTAATTTTTTTATTATCTTGTTTTTCTATCGTAAAATCATTATTTTGTTTTTCAATATTTATATCCTTTTTATTAATTTTATGATTTTCAATAACAAAATCATTATTTTGTTTTTCTATTTTAATTTCTTTTTTATTATTTTTATTATCTTTTTTTTCTATCACAAAATCATTTTTTTGTTTTTCAATATTTTTATCTTTTTTATTATTTTTATTTTCTTGATTTTTTATCTCAAAATCGGTAAACTCTTTTTCAATCTTTATTTCTTTTTTATTTTTTTTCTCTTCTTGATTTTCTATAACAAAATCATTAATCTCTTTTTCAATCTTTCTTTCTTGTTTATTTTTTTGATTTTCTATATCAAAATCATTATTATTTTTTTCAATATTTATATTTTTTTTATTATTTTCATTTTCTTTTTTTTCTGTAATAAAATCATTATTTTCTTTTTCAATATTTATATCTTTTTTAGAATTACTTTTATCTTCAATATTATTGTTTTCATTTTTTTCATTTTGAAGATTTTCTTTTTTTTCTTCTTTAGGAATAATAATTTCTTCTTCTTCAATTTTATCAACATTAACAAATTGATTTGTCTCAGTTTCATTAGTTTTTAAATTATTATCATCGGACATAAAAGAAGCACAACTAACAAAAATATCACTTTCTTCCATATTATCTCTCATAATTTATATTAAAAAGAAAAAAAAAATAAATAAAAAAACTATTTTAATTTAATAAAAACCTTTTCAAATAAATAAATAAAAATTTATTTATTTTCAATTTTTAAATGTTTTTTCAAAAACTCATCAATAGTTTGGAAAGGAATTTTATCCACTTTATCATATAAATCAATATGTTCAGCACCTTCAACAATGCATTTTTCTTTAGGTTCAAGAGCTTTATCAAAAGCAGTTTCACTGAAAGATCTAGAATGAGCAATATCACCAAAAACGAATAAAATAGGTCTTGGAGTAATTTCATGAATGAAATTTAAAGCACTAAATTGAAACATAGATAAACCACTTGTAGTAGTAAATCCTCCTTTTGAATTATGATGGAAACCTCTTTTCAAGGCATAAAATCTTTCCCATTCATTAAGAATTTTATCTCCATTTTTAGTAGGAAGAACATCTTCACTTTCATAAGGAACTTCAGGGAAAGATGGTTTATATTCAGGATATCCATTTTCAAAATCTTTCCATCTTTGTTCACATAATCCTTTTTCCATTTCAGCTATTTTTTCTTTGCTTAATTTCATCACATCTCTCATATTAGTAATATCATACATAGAAGTGGTAATAACACATTGAATTCTTTGATCAACACTAGCAGCAGAAAGTGCAAAACCACCAGAACCACAAATTCCAATAACAGCAATTTTAGTTCTATCAACGAAAGGAACTTTAACACCTAGAAAATCAACTCCAGCAGAGAAACTTTCTGCGAAAAGTGATGGATCTGAAGTATGACGAGGTTCTCCTCCTGATTCACCCATGAATACTTGGTCAAATGTCAATACTACGTAATTTAAATTTGCTAATTCATTAGCATAGACACATGGACCTTGTTCTTTTGTTCCTCCATAAGGAGCTCCTACTATTATTGCTGGGTATTTTTTTGTCTTGTCTATCGATTTTGGGTAATATAAATCTCCAGCTATGTATATGTTGAAACGATTTGGATATCGAACATGCTCACGGATTACTGTATCTTTTAAAGGAGTAATGTAGTATGACATTTTTTTGATTTTTTTATATATTTTTGTTTAGTTTTTTATGGGTTTTATATAAAGTTGATAATATTTTTTATTTTTTTTTGGTATTTTCATTTATTTTTTTTTTGGTTATTTTTGATTTTTTTGATTTTTTTTGTGTTATTTGTTCTTAGAAAATAAATTAATTAAAATTAAATTATTTTATATTATTATTATAATATATAGAAAATGAATATGATGCAAAATTTTCCAGGAAATTTTAATAATAATATTCCAATAGGGAATAATCCTCTTCAATATGATCCAATGCAAGAAATGGATTATCAAACCGAAGTATTAAATATAACAAAAATAAAAGAAGGATTATATATAGGAGATCAAATCGCAGCAACAAATTTAGATGTAGTAATTCAATTTAAATTAACACACATGATAAATGCAACAGGAAAACAAATAATAAATGCTTGGGAAACAATAGGAATAAAATATTTAACTTTAAATTGGCAAGAATTACCTTCTCAAAATTTATTTGATCCTCTTGATGAAATTGCAAATAAAATATTGGATTTTATAGAAGATTCTTTTAATAGAGGAGAAGGACTTTTAGCATATTCTGCAAGAGGACAAAATAGAGTTTGTATTGTAATTTTAATATATTTAATGAAAAAATATAAATGGCCTTTAAATAAAAGTTTAGAATTTTTAAGAAATAGAAAACAAGATATTGATATTCCTAATTTTTTTATGGAACAATTAAACAATTTTGAAGGAAGAATGATTAAAAGAGGAGAAGGAATTATTAATATTCCTTGGTCTGAAGAAAATTTATCTTCTGCTGATGAAAAATTAATGAGAAATACTTTTATTAATGGTTTAAAATCTGAAGTTTTTAATGCTAAAACTGTTCCTTCGGAATTAAAGAAAAAAAATCATATTGGATGGGCTGATTTTAATCCTATTAAAAAACAAAATTTAGAAGTTATTAATTTAAATAAAGATTTATTCTTTCAAAAAGATGTTAAAACAATTTTAAATCATAAAAAAATGAGACCTTCTCATAGTTGTATGAAAGGTAAAAGAAAATTATTTGAAGATAATATTGAAGAAACAAAATTTGATGGTAATAAAACTATGAGTGAAAATCCAGGGAAAATTAAATTGATGGAAGGAAATATGTTTAATCCTGATATGATGATGAATAATATTAAAACAATAAATCCTAATAATCAAAATATAAATTATAATATTAATAATTATCAAAATATGAATTCAAAAATTAATAATGGAATGATGAGGAATAATTTTGTCAATAATAATAATAATAATAAAGGAAATAAAAAAAATAATAATACTAATCAAAATGTACAACAAAAAATGAATGTTAATAATAATAATAATAATATAAATTATGGAAATATTCAAACAGGAAAACCAGGTAATGTTTTTGTTAATTCCAATATTCTTTATAATAATGATGAATTAGAGAATTTACCTTTCAACTACACTCAAATGTATAATAATTTTAAAAATAATAATAGTAATATTCCAAATAATAATAATAATCAGAGAATAAACAATCAAAATAATGCTCAGAAAAAAAATAATAATTTTAATAATACTTTTTCGGGACCTCAGCAAAGAACTTCTTCATTAACAAATAATAATAATAATAATAATAATAATAATAATAATAATAATCAAAATATTAATTATAGAGGTAATATTGGGAATGTGAATTCTTTAAATTCAAATAATATGAAAAATTATCAAAATTATAAAGAAAATGTTTTTGTAAATAATCCTAATCAAAATAATGAAAAAGGAAAAATAATTTATGCAGAAAAATATGAGCAAATAGTTAATAATAATATTCATAATATTATAATAAATCAAGACACAAATAAGCAAGAAATGAAAAAAATAAAAAATATAAAAAGTACAAATACTAATAATAATATAGATTCTGAAATAGGTCCAATTCCAAATATAAATTTCAATCCAACATCAGCCTCAATGAATTTTACAGGAGATAATTTTGGTTATTTCATTAATCAATCAAACAATAAAATGACTAAAAGTGACAATATGAAAAATCCTCAAAATATAATTAGGAATAATGAAAATAAAAAAAATTCAAATATAAACAATATATTTAATATGAATAAATTTGATTTACAAAATGAAAGAATGAATTTAATGGGTGGAAATAAAGAGCAAAAGTTTCGTGCAAATGATTATACAAATAATAATATAACTAAAAATAATAATTTTATGAATTATACTCCAATTCACAGACAACAAGAATTTATAAATAATAATAATCAACAAATAAAAGATTCATATTTCGATTTCAGAAATAATCAAAATCAAAATAAACCAATAAATAACTTTAATCCAAATTTAATGAAAAAAAGTGTAAGTAATAGCACAATAAAAAGTCCAAATTATAATAATAATAATAGAAAGGGGAATTTATATAATAGACCAAGATCTCAAAATGGTCCTATAAAAATAAAAAATGATGTAATAAAAAAGCCAACAACTCCAGATCAAATAAATCATTATAAATCAAATAATAACGGAACAATAAATACAAAATATAATAATTATGGTATAATACAAAGATCAATAAATTATGGTTCAAAAACACCAACAAGGAATGATAATAATATTCATAACAGACCATCAACAGCTCCTCAAAAAGATAAAAATCATTCTTTATATGGAAATAATAATAATAATAATAATAATAATAATAATAAATATGGAAATATTAGAAGAAATGTTAATAATAATATGAGTGGTCCTACTAAAAGATTACCTTCTCCTCAAATTCATTCAAATAATACTTTAAATAGAGTTCCTAAAAATAATCCTAGATATAGAGTTCCTTCTCCAGTTATTAGATCTAATTCTAATATCAATTCTATTGGAATGGGAACTATTAAAAGATCTTCTGGTAATCAGATTCATAATAAAATGTTTTAATTGATTATTAAAATTAATTTATTTTACTTTCTAATATTTTTATTATGTCAAATATTTTTTTTTCAATTTATTCAATTTTTTTTTGATTTATTTTTTTAATTTTTTTTAACCAAAAAAATACTTGTTAATCATATATAATATTAATAATAAGAAAAATAATTAAAAAGCATTATGATGAATTCACTAAGTTCGCTATGAAACCTAATGTGTGAAGAATTTGCCATCTGATTAATAATTTATTTTAAAAAATCTTTTTTAAATTAAATATATAATTAATTGGATTTTGTGTTTAAAATATAATAGAAGTTAATTAATATTAATTCATTATTTATTTTTTTTCTTGATCTTCAATTTCTTTTAATAAAATATCTTTTGAATGTAAAATTTGTTCAACCATTTTTTCATTTTCATTATCAACATATCTTCTTTTACTTTTAGTTTCTGCATTTAATCCTTTAATTAATCTATCCTGTTGAATATCTTTTAAAATAGAACTAGCTTTATCCATTCCTGGGAAATAATTATGTTTTTGTTCATCAAAATCATAATTTCTTAAAATTTTATAATCATTATAATATCTTTTAATATTATCATCACTAACAGCCAAAGAAATTTTATTTAAAACATTATCCATATCTTCTAATTCTTTTATTCTAATATCTTTATCAGGGAATTTTCTTTTATTTTCTATTTTTTTTTTTTTTCTTCTTGTAAAAGGAGAATTAGAAACATTTGAATTACTTGTAGTTACAATATTATTATTTTCAGTCACTGCTGTTGGAGAAGTATTTGCTTGTTTTTTTAATCTTTCAGTTTTTTCTTTTATTAATTTTTCATATTGTTTTCTATAATAATTTGGACTATTAACTGCTGCTAAATCATCATCAATATGTTTTGATAATTTTTCTATATCTTCATTAATTGCTGGATCAACTTTTCTTAATATATTTAAATTTCCTAAATGAATTATTGGATTAAAATTTAAAAATGCTCTATTTAATTGCTTTCTATAATTATCATTAATATATTTAAAATTAACTGGATTTTTTTTGTTATTTTCATATATTGCTTGTTCATCTCTTAATTCTTGACTCATTGCTACATTATTTTGTTCTTGAGTTTGACTTCTTATATTTGATTTATTTATTTTTTTTGAAGTTCCTATTAAATATAAAGCGTTTAATTTTTTTAATTCTTCTGTTGAATTATTCATATTTTGAATTATTTTATCAACATCTGAAACTATTTTATATGCTGTATCTGATAATAATGTATTTTTATTTCCTATATTATTTTTTGAATAAATATTCGATGATTTTCTTATTTTTTTCTTTTTATCATTATTTTCTTCTTCATTTAATATTTCAGCATATTCTTTTATATTATTTTGATTTCTTACTGTTTTTCCAATTATATTCTCATTCTTTAAATTTTCTGTTTGTTTCCATACTCTAAAATCAAAAAATTTTGCATGTTTTTTTCTTTCTTCATATTCGTTATCATATCTAGACATTTTTATTAATTTATAAAATTATAACCACTTTTATTACATTATAATTTTTAAAAATAAAATTTTCTTATTTTTTTATCAATTTTTTTTTTAAATTATTAATGTCAATTTTGAATGAAGAGAATTTAAATAATGATAATAAATCTAATTCAAAAGTAACAAATCCTTATTTTTGTCTAGATATTATAAATGCATTTGGAGCAAATTGTTCTAATTCTCTTGGTGAACCTGTCAATTTTATTTCAAAAAATAAATACATAATTTATCCTGTTGGAAAGCATTTATTATATAGAGAATTGTCTTATAATGATAATACATTAAAAACTTTAGCTCCAATATCTTCTCAATCGAAACAAACTAATGTAAATTTAATTTATTTAGATAAAAAATGTAAAGAAATAACTTCTTTGAATGTATCAGATGAAAAAAGTTTATTTTGTGTTTGTGAAAATTTTGAAAATTATTCTACAATTAGTATTTATTTTTTAGCTAAAGTTACATTTAAACAAGTCATATTATATCAACCAAGTAGAAAAATAATTACAGATAAATATACTAATTTTCATGGAGCTTCTTTTACTTCTGATAATAATTTTATTGTTGCAATATGTTTTGAAAAAGAAACAAAAACTTATAAAGGAATAATTTATGATATTCAAATTTATAAATCTTTTAAATTAAATATTACTTTACCTTCTATAATTTTTGATATTGATGAAAGAGTTTCTAAAATTTCTTATGAACAAAAAATAATTTGTACAAGTGGAAAATATAATATAAATTTTTGGCAAGTTTATCAAAATAGTACAAGAGAAATAAAAAATAATTTAAGTCAAAATAAAAATTATGTAGATCATTCTTTTTTAAAAGGAAATAATAAAAATCCTTTAATTGTTACATTAACTTCAGAAAATGAAATTTTTATAATTGAAGCAATCATAGAAAAAAATAAACATATATTAAAAAATTCAACTAATTATCAAACTATTGAACAATTTATTATTAAACAATATATTAATAATATTTTTAATAATATAGAATCAATTCCAACAAGATTAAAAGTATTATCAACTGGAATTATTATTGGAAATGATAAAGGAGATTTACTTTTCTTAGAAAAAAATGATAAAAAATCATCTTCAGATATAAATAATAATAATAATAATGATCCAGAATTTGCAAATAAAATTCAAAAATTTAAAATAATAAATCAATATTCATCTAATTATTATACTCCAATAAGAATAATTCATAGAGATATAAATTCTCCTTGTACAGGAATATCATATTGTTTAAATGAAGAAATGTTAATAATAGCATATAAAAATAATGAAATTGTTTATTTTAATATAAAAGATATATTTTTTTATTTAAAAGATAATAAATATAAAATTGATTTTCATATATTATGTGAAGGATTTCATTCTGGAGAAATAACATCAATGGATACTTCAATTCAAAGACCAATTGTTATATCAGGTTCAAATATTGATAAAACAATTAGAATATGGAATTATATATCTGGACATTGTGAATATTCAAAAATTATATTAACAGAAAATGAAGAACATCACATATATAATTTTAATATATTAGCTTTAGCTCTTCATCCAAATGGATATTATTTAGCAATTGCAGATTTAGAAACAATTTGGTTTTTTCATTTATGTTATAGAGAATTAAGATTTTATGGTGCAGATATAGTAAAACAAGATGAAACAAGAAGAGAAAATTGTCATATATTAAAATTTTCAAATGGAGGTCATTTATTATGTGCAGTTAGTTTAAAAACAATATATATTCTTCGTTCTTATACTAGAGATTTATTATGTACTTTTTATCCTGAACATATTGATAAAATTGGAGATATTACTTTTAGTGATGATGATAAATATCTTTATTCTTTTGGAACTGATGGTTTTGTTTTTCAAATGAATTTATATACTAATGAAATTGATAAAGTTGTCTCTAAATATATTAATTATACTAGTTGCTTTTTTTATTATTCTTTAAATGAAAAAAATAATACAAATCTTAATGAATTTCATATTATTGGATGTGGAAAAGATAATATTGGAAATTATGCAATTAATGAAGTTGATTTTGAACAAAAAAATATACATAATATATACGATGATATAATAATTCATCAAGATAATATTTTTAGAACAAAAGATTCAATAAATTGTTTAATATATATAAAATCTAAAAAAATTAAATTAGAAGGATTAATTTGTGGAACCAATGATGGTAAAATTATAATATATCCTTCACCAATTCATATAAAAAAAATAAAAATGGAAGAAATAACTGCTCATAATGGAAAAGTTAAAAAATTATTATTTAATTGTGATTCAAATTTAGTTTTTAGTTCAGGAGAAGATGGAAATATTATTGTTTCATGTTTATATGAATTTAAAGGAAATGAAGATGAATTTTATTATGATAATAGAATTAGAGGATTAAGTCAATTAAGTGTTTCTCTTGATGCTGGTTTAGGAGAAAATGTACTTTATCCTCTTAATGAATTAGAAAAAATTCAATTATTAAAAAATGAAAAAAAAAATATTTTAAATAAATTTGAAGATGAAAGAGAAAAATTTAATAAAGAAATGGAAATGAAATTAAGAATTTTAGGAAATGATTTAAATGCAAAAAAAACAATTGAAATGAAAGAATTAAATGAAAAAACATTAGAACTTGATTTAAAGAATAAAGAAATTATTAATCATTATGAAAAAAAATTAAAAGAAATAATTGAAAATGATAGAAAAAAATATAATGAACAAAATAAATTATCTCAAGAAGAAATTAATAGTTTAAAAAATGAAATAAGAAATTTAGAAAAATATATTGAAAAGCTTAAAGACTTATCAAATCAAAATTTGGCAGAAACTAAAAAAATTTATCAAGAAAGATTTTTTGCTCTTCAAGTAAATTTAAAGAATGAAGTTAAATCACTTTTAAAAGAAAAAGAATCATTAAATAAAGATATTGTAGATTTAAAAAAAGAACAAATTAAAACTTTAGAAACATTAGATATTGAAAATGAATTTCAAAAAAATGAAATGTTGGAAAAACAAAATATAAAAGAAAAAAATTATGAAAATACAATTGAAAGTCAATATTATGAAATAACTAAACTTAAAGATATAAGAGCAAAATTAGAAGAAGATTTAAATGAAAAAGAAAAGGAAATGAAATTATTTAAAGAAAAAAATGAATATTTACAAAAATTAGTTTCAATGTTCAAAACAAATTTTAATAAAGTTTCAAGTGAAAGAGAAGATTTTATGAAAAAATCTCAGGATTTAGAAAAAAAAATTCAAGAAATTGAAAAAATAGAAAAATTTTCTCATAATTTAAAAAATGAAATGTATAAAAAAAATATAGAAATAAGTTCAATGGCAAGAAAAACAGAAATACAAAACGAAGAATTTTTATCTGAAAATAAAAAATTAACAAATATAGTGAATAAAACAATGTCTCAAATTGAAAATAATGAAAAAGAAAAAAATAAATTAGAAATTTTAATCAATAATTTAAAAAAAGAAAATGATGAATTAAGACGTAATTATAATCTTATTCACGGATCTTTTGATAAAATTTTATATGATATTTTTAAAAGTGTGCAATCAAATAATAAAAATGAAGTTTATAGATGTGTAAGTAATATTTATAGAATTTTTATTACAGATGATTTTATTCAGAAAATTAAAAAAAACCAATTGAAAGTAAATATTCAAGAAGAATTAGAATTGCAAATAAATTCTTTGCAAAATTCTTTATTTGTTGGAGGAAAAAAATCTGATACATTAAATAGATTAAATCTAGGATTTAATAGTCAAAAACTAAGAGAAAATGCTATTTTATTAGAAAATTTTTCACAAATGAGAAAAAAAAATATTAATTTATCAAAAGAAATTTCTAATTTAAAAGGTTATAATAATTCATTAATAAAACAAATTGATAATATTAAAAATAATCATATAAATCTTCCAAAATTAAAGAAAAGTAATTCAACTTTAACAATTCAAAATAATAATAATTACAATAAAGTTTTCAAAAATAATGAATCTGAAATAATTAAACAAATTAAAGAAAATTATAATTCAAATAAAAATAATGTTAAAACTTTGTCTAGTGAAAGAAAGAAAAACAATTTAAAGATGAAAAAAGATATCAAAAAAGAAACAAATATCTCATCTCAAAATGATATGGATAAAAGTATAGGTTTAATTGAAATAAAAAATTTATAAATAAATTGTAAATATTTTTTTTAAAAAAAAAAAGAATTATAAGAAATGTTATAATTAAATTATTTAAATTTTTTTTCTATTTCTAAATGAAATTTCCAAATGAAGATTACTTGATTGAATCAATTTTAAAAAATACAAAAAATGTAGTTCAAAACTCTGATAATTATTTTGATTATTATAACAATAATGATAATTCATTATTTTCAAGGCAATTGCCAATTTTAACTCATTCAAGAAATCTTTCTCACTATCAAAATAAAAGTCGAAGTAACAGAAGTAATACTGAAATAAAAGAAAATTTGATTAATTTAAATAATATTAGATATGAAAGTTCTATTTCAAAAAGACTTCCAAAATTATATTCAATATTCAAATTACAAAATAATTTTACAACGATTGTTAGTTCTTCAAAAATTGATGAAAAAAAAAGAAATTTAATAAAAAGACATTATAGAGCAAAATCTTTAGGTTCAAATCCTTTAATTTTAAGTCAATCTAATTCAAATGATATTGTTGGAACTTATGATGAATATGAAAAAGATTTTTTTTGGGATTTAGATTATTCCAATTTAAAATATGATGAAAATGAGATTTTTGGTCATAAAAATAAATATGATAAAATTGTAACAGATAAAATTATACAATTAAAAAAAGAAAAAAATGAAAATCAAACTTATATACTTATAAAAGATTTTGAATATGGAAAAAAAGAAAAAATAAAATTATCATTAACTTCAATGACTATTGAATTTGTAGATTTTGCTACAAATGAAACAAATGCAAATTTAAAAATTAATTTTCCATTTGCATTACTTCCTTTATTTTATTTTAAAGGAATTGAAACATTTCAAAAGTTATTAACTACAATATTAAAATTTGAAGATAATTATAAAAAAATTACATTTGATGAAAAAGCACTTTATATATATTTAAATAATTTAAAAGATTTTAAAACAGAAGAAAAACAAGAAAAAAAAGAAGAAGAAAATCAAGATTTTGAAACAAGAAATAATAGTAAAAAAAAATCAAAAAAAAACTTTTTTAGAGATAAAAGTTTAAGAACTATTCCTGAATCTGCAAGAAAAGAAAGACCAAATTCTTTAAGACCTCAGATTTTAAAAAGAAATAAATTCTTTTTAAGATTTAATTATTTTATTTTTTTTTGGACCACAAATACACAAACTTTTAAAGTTACTATTACTCTTCCTTTAATCAAATTAAATATTTTAGAAAATAATATTTTAATTCAGTTATTTGCTAATTATGAATTATTATTTTATTTGTATGATAGAAATTTTTTAAATTGGGATTTTTATATTATAAAATATTTATCAAGTTTCCAAAAATTTAGATATATTTTAAAAAGAATAGGCTCATATCATAAACTTTTATATAAAAATTATTTTTTAAAAGAACCTAAATATAAAGTTAATACTTTTTCTGAAGAAATTTTATTAAATATTCATACTGACGAAAAGAATAGAAATCAAATAATTAAATTTCAATCATTTAATCTTAAAATAAATTTAGCAGATACACTTTATTCATATGAAACTGAATATCATATTCATTTTACTTTTACTCATTTTATAAAATTAGTCCAAATTGCAAAATATGAAAGTAAAATATTTTTTTTACTAAAATTTCTTAATGTTAGAGATTATAATAATACTCTAGATTTTAATTATGATAATTATGATGAATTTGATATTAAATCTTGGTTAGAAAATGTAGAGAAATTTAATCCAAAATTTTATAATTCAAATAAATTTATTGAAAGAGATCAAGAAGAATTTGAAATATATACAAAACAAATAAGAATAGAATTTATAAAACCTTTAATGACTTTAATAAGATTTGAAAATAAATCAGAAGTTTCAAAATCATGTAAAATAGAAAATGAATTAGAAGATGAATTAGTAGAAAGTATTTTACATGGAAATGCAAAAAATTTTAATAGATTATTAAATTTATGTTTAAAAAAAATGGATGATCCACAACCAAATCCTTCTGATTATATTTCTCATTCTGTAAGTATTTCACCAAAAAGACATCATGGAAAACGTAATTCAGCATTTACTAAAGAACAATTTCAAGAAATGATTTTTAAAAATCAAGATAATAATAATAAATTAAATTTTCTTTCAAACAATTTCAAAATAAGTAATTTAAAAAATAAAAAACTTAGTTTTTTCAATCATCAACTTCATCATAGTCAAAGTATAACAATTGAAGATAAAAATATTTCACCAATTAATAAAAATAAATAATTGGTTAATAATAAATTTTTAATATTTTATGGTTTTATTATACAATTTGAAGGAATATAAATTAATTTTTAAAATAGATTCTATTTTTTATTGTGTATAAATAATTAAAATATCAAAATTAAAGAAGAATCAATCATTGAATTTAAATAATTTAGTTTTCAAAATTTTTTTGATTTTATAATAAATAAGCATTTAAAATTAATAAAAAAAATATAAAATAAAAAAACAATTTTTTAAATATCACTATAACCTTCATCACTTTTCCAAAATTTCATTTTAACCCAATTAAATCCTTGTGAAAACATATTAAAAGTGAATTTAAAACCATCAATAACATAATAAGGAAAAACTCTCCAAAAATCTATATTAGGAATAGCTTCTTTTCCACTTAAATTATTTTGATTAATATTATACATAAAACCGATAAGAATATAAATAGTAAAAAAAACAATAATCCAAAAAAGAGTAACAGTACTTTTAAAACCAGGATAAACTCCTCCAGGACAACCAGCAGGAGAATTTATTTTAAATTCCATTAAACATTTTGTAGTTCCTTGAGTATTTCCAGGTAAATCAATTTCAAAATTACTTTGATCTTTAGAACAAATTAATTTAAATCTTGTTTTTCTTGGAGTATTAAATGAAGTTAAATCTTCTGAATTTGTACATAAATCACCATCTCCATATTCTACATAAATTCCTAATAATGGATTATTATTATCTATTAAATATACATTTCTATTTTCTATTTTACCTAATATTTCACATGTATCTGTTAATTCATCTAATACATTTAATACTTCTGATACTGCTACACTTTGATTTTTACATTGTTTATTATGTGATTCTCCAAAATTAAAATAATATGTCATTGAAAAAAAACTATTTTCATTACCATCTTTTATTTCCCATGGTTTATCTGGATTTTTATGAAGTTTTGAAAAATCAAATGTATAGCCTGATACTGTGTCTGTCCATGTTAATGATGGTGGAGATGCTATTATTAGTTGTATTATATATAAGAAATAAATTAGGTGTTTTAACATTTTATTTTTTTTATTTTTTTTTTAAATTTTTTGTTCTTTATTTTTTTGAAATTATTTTTTTTTCTTTTTTTGAATATAATTTTAATTACTTTTCTTAATGGAATATTTGACAATAAATGATGAAAAAAAAAATAGTAATTATCAAAGTGGGGAAGTTACTAAAAGAACAAGATCATCATCAAAGTAATTCTTTAAATTATTTTAATTATATAAATTAGTTATAGATTGAATACAATAACAAATTCAAATGAATCAAAAAAAAGACATACTCATTTTATAAATAAAGTAGTTCCATCAATTCCAAGAAAAACTATAAATATAGGAGCATCTTCTAGAAATAGAAAATCTGAAATTTTTTTCAATTTTTTAAAACAAAATTTAGCACAAAAACAAGTAACAAATTATAAAGCATCAAATAGAATTTCATTTTCAGAAAGAAATAAAATTAGAAGTGTAACTTTAACTAAATCAAAATTAGATTCTGATTATACTGGAAATTTTTTAAGTCAATATAATTCTGATAATGATTTTTTAAAAAAACAATCTACTTCATCAATGGATTACTTAGGTTTAATAAATAATGAAGTAGAAAAATTAAAAGAAATTCATTTACCTATGAAAAAAAAATATGAGCACAGAAGAAAAATAAAATATAAATTAAAAGATTTAATGATAATGAATCCATATCATTATGTTCCAAAACAAGTAATTTTTTCTCCAATAATGACTGATAATTTAATAAATTCAAGATTTAATAAATTCGATAATAAAAAAAAAATAGAAAGAGAAAATAATAAATCAGATCAAACATATTTAAAAACAAATTATAATAAAGGTAAAAAAAGAAAAGTAATAGAATCTCAAACTATATCATTTAGTGATAATTATTTTAATTCAGGAGAATTAATTTGGAGATTAATTGGAAGAATTATGACAACAAAAGGAGTAACTGCATTTAAACAAGCAGTTAGATATGAAGCTTTAACAAAAGTTTGGAAATCACATTCTTTAGTTATTGAAAGATTATTAGTTAATTATAAAAATTTTAAATGGTTTTTTGAAAAACAAAATTATATTGATGAAAAAGTTCTTATGGAATTTTTATCTTTATTAAAATTAAATAATAGTAAAGGATATGAAGATTTTTGTAAAAAAATTATTTTAATTTTCGATGAAGAAGGAAATGGATTTATGAAAATTAAAGAATTTTTTTTTATTATGAATTTAACAAGTAATTCAAGTATGAATTATGAAAAAATGAATTTTATTACTTATTTATTTGAAGATATTAATAGATTAGATAAAAAAAAAACTATTAATATTGAAGAAATTCCGAATAATTTTAGAATAATATTAAATCATGAAACTTATAGAAAAGATTTAAAAAAATTATTTGATAATGTTAAGAATGAATTTTTAAATGGAATGAAATTTAGTAATAATATAGAATTAAATTATGTTGAAAGGGAACATGTTTTAAAATTTTTATTAGAAAATGATTTTATTAAATCAATTTTAAAAAAATTTTATAGAGATTTTTCTAGGGCAGATATATCATATAATGATGAAATAATGAATGGTTTTTATGCTACTATGAGAAATTCTAAAAGAATGTTAAATATACATGATATAGTTAAAAATTGTGCGAATGATTATAATGTGTTAGAACATGCTTTAAAAGCAATTGAAAATAAATTAAATAATGAAAATAAAATTCTTGAATTTGAAAATTATCTTAAAGAAGAAAAAGAATATAGTAAAATATAAACTTTGAGAATTAATAATATAAAAAAATAATATCTCTGAATTATTGACATTTATAAAAAAAATCTAATAATAAATATTTGTAAATTTTTATTCATTTATATTTAAATTTAAAGAAGGATATAAAATTTTTTCTTCTTTAGATAATTATTCATTGAAATAATTATGAAAAAAATAAATTTTCAAGTTATATTATGAAATTCCAATTTCCTAATGAAACTTTTTTTATTTTCTTTTATTTAATTAAAAAAATGAATTTTAAAAATTTATTTATTTTTTTTATTTAAATATATAAATTGTTTAAACAATTTATAAATTAAATAAATCTCAATTATTTAACTAATTCTATAAATATAGAAAGAGAAGAATGTTAATTTATATAAATGAATCATTTTTTTAAGAATTTCGAGAATAATATTGTCTTTTATTTTTATTTTTTAAAATGAAATAATCAAAAAAATTGTTTAAATTTTAAAAAAAAAACTATTTTTATTTCTTTCTTAATAAATTTAAGAATTATGAATTTTTAAAATTTTATACAATTTATTTATTTATTATTTATAAATTTTTTAAAGAATACAATTAAATATTGAAGGAATACCAAATTCTTTTGCAATTTCTATATTAATTATAGAAAGGAAAAAATGTTCTTTGATGACTATATCATTCTTTTTTGGTAATATAGTTATTGTATTTTTATTATTTATTATTTTATGAGCACTCAATTTAAAAATATTATATATAAGTTTTATATCATTAATTGGAGTTGGTTCTAAATTATTACTTTTAGTGATTGATTCATAATCCATTTCAGGAATGTAGATTGCAGAAACTTCTTCTTCTAAAGATTCAATTTTATTATAAATATTGTTAAATGTATTATTGATATTTATATTTTTAGTTTTTAATATTTTATTAAATTTATCATTAGGTTCTGCTATAATTAATCCATTTCCATCTTTCATAATAATCATATAAAATTTTTGATTTGTTTCTTTATCTATTAATACATCAATTTGAGATTTTATCCTTATATATTTTTTTTTATTTAATTCCAAAGATAAAAATGAGTTAAATTGAGGGTTAATTTGAAATAATGTATATAAAATTTTATTAAAATTATTGCTAGGTAATTTAATATTTATATTTTTTGAGAGTAAAATTTCATTTATTTCATTTAAATTTGTAATTTCATTATATTTTAAAGATTTAATGTTAATCAAAAATTTATTTAATTCCTCATCTGATTTATTATTTACTTTTTCTAAAATATTTAAATTAAAAGTATTAAAATTAAATTCAAAATCTTTTGATTTTTCAGTGTCTTCAATTTTTCCATTTCCATGATAAATTATTAAACCAGAAGATAAAGTAAATATTGAATTATTATTTGAAGATTCTTCAATAAAGTTTTCATTTACATATCTCATTTTTTGATATCTTATTCCTCCATCTAAATTTTCTAATTTAGCCCATTTAAAGTTTAATTCTTTAAAGATATTACTAATATTTTTATCAAGAACAAATTTACCTTCATTTTTTTCATAATATAAATCAATAGTTATATATTGATATGTTATTTTATTTTCTTTTATTAATTGTAAAATTTCTTCAAAATTTTTTTTTATTTCAATAATATCATTTTTATTTATTGAAAAACTAGAAATTTCTAAAGTATTTTCATCTTCTAAAGAAAAAGTTAAAGAAGAAAATAAACATAAATTTCTTTTTTCTTTTTTTATTATAAACATAGGATTAATTTTATTACTATAATCATTAATATTTTCTTTAATATTAAAGATAATTTTTTGATTTTGTGGAATTGTTTGAAAATAATCTTTGTAATTTTTTTCTAATTCAGAAACATCTTTATTAAAGAAATGAATTCTATTCTCAGTACTTTTTGGAATATCTATTTCATCTTTGTATATATTAATATTATTTTTTTTTATTGGATAATGTAGTTTAATATTGTTTACATCTATTTTATTTTTTTCTGATTTTTTAATTACAATTTTATTTAGTTTTTTCTTATTTCCAAGATAATAATTATTATAAATTAATTCATTAAATAAAGTATAATAAGCATCATAACATTTATGCATATTCTTTTCTTCAGATAATTCCATTAATAAAGGATCAAATAAACCTTTTATTCCAAAGATTGTTCCTATAATTCCTTCTTTAATAACTTTTAAATCATTATTCAATTTTAATAAAAATTGTGGTTCTAATAAATAAGAACTTATCATTAATGATAAATCAAATTTATTATTTATTAAATCAAAGGTAATTAAACTTCTAAGTTGATTTATATTCTCATAAATATTTATTAAATTCTCTTTTAAAATGATTAATTTTTTTTTTGCTTCAATTATATGTTTATCATCTTCTATATCATCAATTTCATTTTGAATTATAACGTTTAATCTTTTTAATGCTGTAATAGTCTTATCTTTATTAATTATTTCATTTGTTATTTTTTGAATTAAATCATATACTTTTTTCATTTTTTGTTTTTCTGCTTCAATGATAACATTTTGATATTCTTCACTAAAAAAAGTTAATCTAAATTTGAATTTTTTTTTAAAATCATTTGAAACTCCAAGAATATTCCATAAACGAGATAATTCAGTATCAATTTCTTTTTCTTTTGATGTATTTCTTTTTTCAACACTTAATATCTTAGTTTTAGAAAGATTTGTAACTGAATCTTCTTCTTTTCCAAGATAATAAATATTATCTATTGCTTCAATATTAATTCTCTTATTTTTTATACTTTCATCCTTTGTTTTCCTATCTTTATTTTTAATCAAATTAGAAAGCATTTTGAAATTATTCATATAAAAAAAATAACAAAAATTGGTTTTAAAAAAAATAATTAAACACAAAAAACAAAAAACAAAAAAATCAAAAACACCAAAAAAAAAAAATAAAAAAAAATACAAAAAAAAAAACAATAAACAAAAAAAATCTAAAATAAAAAAAATAATAAAAATAATAAAAAAAACTACATTCAAAAACCGGAAAATAATCCAAAAAAAAATATAAAAAAAATGAGCAACCAAAATGATTATCTTCAACAAAACGTTCGTGGAATTCTTCAACCAATGGTAAGTGCAGTATTATCAGAAAAGCCAAAGGACCCAGTAAGTAAAAATAAAATAACTTTAATAAATAAAATTAGATTCTTTTTATGATTCAATGGTTACAAAATTATGCAGGAATAAAATCAACAGGAGAAAATATAGAACAATCTGAATTAGAAAATTTAAGAAGAGAAGTAAAACATTACAAAAAAAAATATGAAAAAGAAGATAAAGAAATGGAAGTATCATCAGAAAGTGAAGAAGATCTTTCTCCAGAAGAACAAAAAAGAATAGATGAAGAAATGAAAAAAAGACAACAAAAAAAAAAAGGAATGCGTCAAAGTGTTTCTGCAGAAGTATATGGAATACATAATAAAAAAGAAGATTTTGTTCCAAGAGTAATTCCAAAAACAGAAGAGCAAAAAAAAAGAATAATAGAAAAATGTCTTCAAAGTTTTATATTTAATTCATTAGACGATAATGAATTAAAGACGGTAATAGATTCATTTGAGGAAAAAAAATATAAAGCAGGAGATTATGTAATAAAACAAGGAGAAGAAGGTGATGTATTATATTTAGTAGATACAGGAGAATTAGATTGTGAAAAAGTTTTTAAACAAGGAGATCCACCAACTTATTTAAAAACATATAAACCAGGAGAATCATTTGGAGAATTAGCTTTATTATATAATGCACCAAGAGCTGCTACAATTAAAGCTAAAACTGATTCTTTATTATGGGCTCTTGATAGACAATGTTTTAATAATATTGTTAAAGATGCTGCTATTAAAAAAAGAGAAAAATATGAAAATACTTTAAAAAAAGTTGAATTACTTAAACAACTTGATCCTTATGAATTAGGACAAATTTGTGATGCTCTTAAAATGGAAACTGTTACTGCAGGAACAAGAATTATTAATCAAAATGAAGAAGGTGATAAATTTTATATTTTAGATGATGGAAAAGCTCATGCTGCTAAAGTTCTTGAACCTGGAAAACCAGAAGAAACTGTTTTAAATTATGAGAAAGGAGGTTATTTTGGAGAATTGGCTTTGCTTAAAAATGAACCTAGAGCTGCTTCTGTTATCGCTGATACTGATTGTAAACTTCTTACTCTTGATAGAATGGCCTTTAAAAGATTACTTGGACCTCTTGAAAATTTACTACAAAGAAATTCTGAAGCTTATGTTAAATATATGAAAAAGTAAATGTGGTTTTTTAAAATAAATTTTTTTTTTTTAATAATTTTTTTTAATATTTTTTTTTGAAAGAAAGTGAAAGAGAGTTTTTTTTATTGTGATTTTTTTTTTTTTTATTTTAAATATTCATTCGTGTTATATATATTGAAAATAATTAATAAATTAAAAATTGTAGGTGTTTTTTTTTATTATTCTTTATTTTTTATTATGAATAAAAAAAAATAAAAAAAAAATTAATAATTATTTTAAAAAAACAATAATTAAAAAAACCATTTTTAAAAGCAAATGTTATCATTTCAAAAACAAACAACAACCTTAATTATATTATTCATTTCATTATTTCCAATATATAAAACTCAAGGTTCAATAGATTACAGTCGTTTTGAATTAGATAGTACACCTCGTGATTTAGTATGGTGTGGATTAAATAATTCAATAACAATAATATTGACAGATAAAAACAGTATATATAGAAGTGAAGATCGTGGAATGAATTGGAAAAAATTAAATGATATTTTTACAAATACAGGAAAAGATGAATTAGAAGAAAATGAAAATGAAATAGGAAAAGTATCTCAAATAATACAATCACCCGCAGATAAAACTTTATTAATTTTTTTAGGAACTCAAGGAATAAATTGGATAGGAGAAGAATGCGGTTTAAAAATAAAAGCATTAAATCATGGAAGAAGAATAAATGAATTTATATTTCATCCTACAGAAAGAAATTGGGGTTTAGCTTCAGCATATACTTCATGTAATGATTTTGTAGGAGAACCTTGTAAAATATATCAAGAAGTTTTTTATACAAAAGATTTAGGAGTGAATTGGAATCAAATAGGAAAATATGTAGTACAATTTGGATGGGGAATTGTTGAACAAAGTCAAATTAATAAAGGAGTTCCTAAAGAAAGAATTTTAATGAGTTATGAACCAAGAGGAACTGGAGATCAAAAAAATAAAGGTTGGAATTATAAAGTTGATTTAGTTTATTCTGATGATTTTTTTAAAACTTTTAAAGTTCTTGCATCTAAAGGAAATAAATTTCTTGTTACAAATCATTATTTATTTGTTGCTTCTGTTGTTGATCAAGAAGCACAAGAAGTTCAATTATTATTAGGAAAAACTACACATTATGATTATGATTTACAACCAATTGATACTAATCAAAAATCTTATTTAGAACATTCATATACTTTTTTAGATCCTACTTTTCATAGTGTTTTTCTTCATATAAATCATTTCGGAGAAAATTCTCCTTATGGACATATTTATACAAGTGGTCCTAGAGGATTTGGTTATAGTTTATCTTTAAAAAATAATATTAGAAGTGAAGGTAATCAATGTGATTTTGAAAAAATAAATTCTGTTGAAGGTGTTTATATTGCTAATGTTATTAGTGGAAAATATATGAAATTAGCTGCTAAAGAATTACAACAAGTTCAACAAAAACAAAAAGAATCAATGTCAAAAGATAATACAAAAAAAAATACTGGAAGTCATCATAAAAGTAATTTACAATATAAAGATTATATTAAAACAGAAATAACATTTAATAGAGGAGGAGATTGGCAAAGATTAAAAGCTCCTGAAAGAGATAGTGAAGGAAAAAGATATAATTGTGGAAATTATTGTTATTTAAATTTATTTGGAATTTCATCAGAACATCCTCCATTTTATAGTGTAGATTCCGCAGTTGGAATTATATTAGGAAATGGAAATGTAGGTCATTATCTTAGTAAAGATGTTTCTACTTTTTTATCTCGTGATGGAGGATTAACTTGGTTTGAAATAAAAAAAGGAAGTCATATATATGAAATTGGAGATGGAGGAGGATTAATTTTATTAGCAGATGATGAAAAACCAAGTAATAAAATATATTATACTTGGGATGAAGGTTTATCATGGGAAGAAAAAATAATATCAGAAGAGAAATTTTTAATTAGAAATATTATAATAGAACCTACTTCACAAAGTCATAATTTTATTATATATGGTGAAAGTATGAAAGGAGGAGTTAAAAAAGGTATTTCAATAGGAATTAATTTTGGTAGTGTTTATGATAAATGTAAATTACCTGATAAACCAGGAACTCCAGAAAGTGATTATGAAATATGGTCTCCTTCAGATGGAAGAGCCGGAGTAGAATGTTTATTAGGACATAAAATTCAAATTGTAAGAAGAAAAAGAGAAAGTAAATGTGTAAATACAGAAAATTTTGAAAGAAAAATTACTAAATTAAATTGCGATTGTACAGATTTAGATTATATGTGTGATTTAGGTTTTCAAAGAAGTGAACCTGGAGCCCCTTGTATTAAATTAGATTATAGAGCCATTGATGAAACTGTTATTAATAAACCTCCTTTAATTTGTAATGGTACTTATAAAATTTCAAGAGGTTATAGAAAAATTCCTGGAGATACTTGTATTAATGGAGTTAAATATGATCCAATTGTTTTACCTTGTCCTTATAGTGGCTTTTTTGGAAAATTTGGTTTAATTATTTTTATCTTTCTTATTATTACTTTCGCTTTTGGAATTTATTATTTATTAGATAAAGATGTTACTTGTAATTTTGATTTAGATGGAATTTATTTTTTATTTAATAAATTACTATATGAAGGAAAAAAATCTTATTCTCCGGTTAATTTAGAAGAAGAAGAAAATGCTTTGTTTAATGATGCTCCTATTAAAAGTCATTCTGAGGAAAATAATCCAATTAATGTTAATTAAAAAAAAGGAATTTTTTTATATCATAAACAAATAATAGAAAAAAGATTTATATTAATATTATAAAGTAAATTCTTATTAAATTTTTTTTTTAATTTAAAAATTTGAAAAATAAAATTAATTGTTTTTTCATAAATAAAAAATGTATAAAATTGATGAAAAATATAGCGGAAAAAATAAGAAAAAAACTATAGGATATTTAAAAGAAAATGAAAAACAATATCTTAGAAAAAGACAAAATTCTGTAAGTAGAATTTTAGATAATTATTATTATCCAAAATTCCATAAGAGAGCATGGTGGCCAAATGGACTTTTTTTGAGGAAAAAATATTATGATTACGGAGATTCTGGTTTAGGATATTTTTATGAAAAAAATAATGTTGAACAATTAAAAAATATAAATGAAGTGATGAAAATAAAAAAAAATAAATTACAAAGTTTTATTGAATATAAATATTTAGAAGAAAACCAATTTTCAATTACAATAGAATATTGTTCTAATTGTGAAGAACATTCAATGCATACTTTTCATTCAAGTGAATTATATAAAAATTATGCTTTAAGATTACAAAAATGTATTCAAATTAGATTTCCATTTATTAATGTTTTACTTAAACCAATTGATACAGATATTTTAAAAGAAGAAGAAATTAAATTACCAAAAGTTGATAATGGAGGTTCTTATTCTAAAACTCAATATGTAAATGATAAATTTAAAGAAGTTAGAATTGGAGCAATGGAAATTCAAATTTGTACTAAAAGAAATAATTCTGAGCCTGAAATTGCTTTAATTCATAGTAAATTAAATACTGGAAAATGGCCAAAAATAAATGATGTTTTAGATAAAATTGTTTCTTTTCTTCCTATGTTTCAAGGAAAAATCATATTATATGAAAAAGAAGAAAATGAAAATGCACAAAATAATAATAATAATGATGGTAATGAAAGTGAAAAAAATGTAATTAAGCAATCATTTTTAGCAAATTTACAAATTAATATTTATTTATTAAGAAATCCAAAAATTAAACAAGTTTCTGAAGAGGCTTGGTTTGATATTCAAAATGATATTAATCCAAAAAGAAGAAAAGAATTAATAAAAGAAAAGAGAATAAGAGAAAAAGAAAATATGTTTCGTCCTCATACTTCTCATTATAAATATAATATAAATAACAATAATAATAATAATAGTAATATTAATAGTAATAATTCAACAATTAGACCAATAAGTGGAGGTTTATTATCATTTAAATCAAGTTCAGCTTCAAATATTTTTCAAAGACCCTTTACAGCAAATTCATCAAAACAAAGTTTTATTTATCAAGTTTCCTCATCATTTAATAGACCAGGTCAAGAAATAATAACAGATAAAAATTTAGCAAGAAGTATGAAAGGTAAATTAATTATAACAAAATATACTAATAATGAAGGAATAATTGATATTGGTCCTTTACCTTATGATTCTTATTTTATTGAAGTTTTAGAAAGTAGACAATATATGGGAATTTGGATGAAATTAACTTTCTCTAATATTTATAATCAAGATTATATTATTAAAAAATATATTGGATTATATACTCAAGAAAATTCATTTTTTGAATTACATGTTTTTGAAAGTTTTAAAGATAATGAAGGAAAAGAAGATCAAAATCATATTTCAAATTGTAAAGTTACTTTAAAAAAATGTAAATATGATGATTCAGAAGAATATTTTGATGATAAAGAAATAAAAATTAAAATAGATGAAAAATCTCCTGGTATATTTGAATATATGATTTTTCCAGGAAAATATTTATTAGAAGTTTCAAAAGACAATTATGAAACTGTAAGAAAATATCTTAATTTAGAAAAAGGATATAATAATGTTAATATTGAAATGTTCACTGAAAAAGTATGTAATTTAAAAATATCTGTTTTTAATTATGAAAAATTTCAAGAAGAAATTTATGATCCAATTCAAAGTGCTGAAATTTCAATTTATAAAAATTCAAATGAAGTTATTTATGAAGGAATTTCTGATAAATTAGGAGAAATGATATATGTTGTTACTAAAGGAGAAGATTTTTTAACTATTGTTGTTAATAAATTATCTTATTTCCCTGTTCAAAGACAATTTATTAGAAATAATAATCAAATATTAAATGAAAATGGAGAATATGAAGAAAATTTAGTATTTTTTTTAGTTAAAGAAAATTATGTTAGAGATAATAATAATATAATTTGTATTACATATGCAGGAAAAAATGATGTAAATTTTGACCCAAATTCAATTCAATTAAGTGAGAAAATTAAAAATTATCTTGATTTATCATGTTATGATGGTCAAAAAGAAAATGGAATTTTAAGTACAAATATAAAATATAAATCAATTGAAGAAAATAATAATAATGTAACAAATGAAAATAACAATAATAATAATATTTCCAGTGAAAATTTATATGATAATGATGAAGATGAATTAGAAACTTATGATGAAATATTAAGTTTATCATTAAATATATTAACAGAATCTTTAAAAGTTCATAATTATGAAGAAAAAGGTTTTCCAATGAATGGTTTAGAAAGATATGCTTGTTTAACAATGATATATACTTCAAATAATATTTTTTATATTCCAGCTCCTAATTTTTGTAAAGAAGGATATACAATTTGGAATTTAGGTTGGCTTGATGTTAAAAATCAATTTTTTTATGAAACTAATTATTTAACTTCTGAATTAAATGATAGATTATTATTCTTTTCTCAATGGATTGATTTTCTTCAAAAAATTTTAGATGAAAAATTATATACTGTTTTATTCCAATTTTTTGGTTTTGGAAAAGGTTTATTAATTAATAATGATAGATATATATTTGATAATAATTTTATTAAAGCTTTAAATGATATGAAATTTAATGAAGGTGAGAATGATATTTTTAATTTTATTTGTCAATTAATGAAAGGTCAAAATAGATTAATATCATTTAATACATTTAAAAAGAAAATAACATCTAATATAAAAAACTTTAAAGATGATGTAAAATATGAAAACAATTAAAAAAAAAAAAAATTTAGAATAATTAAAAAGTAAAATATATAAAAAATAATATTTTTTGAAATCTTTACAAAATATTTTAATGAATCCAATGTTTCTCATGTCCATTTTCAATTTGTGGTTCTAAAAAACCTCTAAAAAATCCACTTTGAACTTCCCATCTAATACCATAACCTTTATCATTTCTTAATTCAATAATACCAATTTGATGAGGTAAACCATGTATATTAATCCAAATACAATTTTCTAAAAATAAATTTAACATTAAATTTGCATTTTCATTTTTTTCATTTTCTTTACCTGTTTGATTTGGCCAAAAAGGATCTGATATACTTCTATGACAATGTTTACATAATGCTCTTGCTCCTACTGTTAATATTGATTTTGGATTATTTTTTTCTATAAATTTATTTTTTAATAAATTTATATCTGGAGGTAAATACTCATTTAAACTTCCTACTGTTTGTCTTACTCCCAATAATGTTAAAAGCAATCTTGCATTAAAATTTTTAGTAAATGTGTTAAAATTTAAAGAATGAAATTCTATTGAATTTTGAGAGAATAAATTCTGGAGAATTGTAATATTATCATTTGTTATTTCAGTTGTAAATGAATTTAAAGGAAAAAAGGAGAATATAAATTTTTTATTTTGGATACATAAATATATATTATTTAATATTAATATTAACAGATTATTTTGAGGATAGGATTTAAACATGAAATCATTATTATAGTTTTTATTTATAATTTCAGTAAAATTTTGAGGATTAATTGGATATTGTTTTACATTTTCTTTTAACTGTTTGTATATATTATCTTCAAACTCTTCTTTGCTCAAAATTTCTTTTTCAATTTGAAAATATATTTTTAAAATTTCCTCAATATTAATATTTTTATTTATTGAAATATTCTCGACCATTTGAATTTTGAAAATTAATAATAATTATTCAAGAATATTATTTTTATTTCTCAGATAATTGATAATATATTTATAACAAAAAATTATCAAATCATCATTCAAATATAAATAAAAAATACCTGCTTTTTTCATCATTAAATCAGTAAGCTAGGTAAATATCATATTAAAAATTTATTAATTTTTAAATCAAATAAGATCAAGTTTAAAATGAAAGAAATGATATAAATTATAAATAAACATTAAATAATTTATTATGGGTTCTGATTCATCAAAAAACAAACTATATTCTATTATACTTGAATATCAAAAAAAGAATTCTAATTTCTCAAAAGATAAAAAAAGAATTGAACCAAAAGTAAAAGAAGATAATGATTATTTAGAACATATGAATGGTTTTAAAAATGTAGATGAAAAAGATGATGAATTTTTTGATGATGAAATGATAAATGAAGATAAAAATAAAAAAGTAACTAATATAAATAAATATCCTGAAATTTGTATTGGAATAGTAGAAAGTGAAAATAAAAAAATTAAAAATAAATCAACAGGTTGTTTAATAGGTGAAAATTTAGTATTAACATTAGCGTCAAATGTTTATGATGTTGTAACAAAAAAATTTTTCAAAAATATAACATTTAGACTTCCAAATAACAAAATATATAATGATTATAGTACAATTAAAATTAGTAAAGAATATTCTGAAAAATATTTAACAAAATATAATTGGGCAATTATAAATTTTAATGAGAATATATCTTCTTCTTATTTAGGAATTGATTATCAAGATATTGAAACTTTACCTTCTGTTGAAATTAATATATATGGATATAATTTGAAAGATGAATTATTTTATGGAACTACAAATGCAGAAACACAAAGAGAGAATATAATTACTTATAAATTTTCTTGTAAAAGGGGTGAAAATGGTGGTCCTTTAATTAAAAAAATTGAGAATAAATATTATATATTTGGTTTAAACATTTCTTGTAATGACAATAATGAAATGAATCTTGGGAATATTTTTGATGAAAAGGCTATTGAAATGATTTATTATATTAAAGAAAAAGAAAGAAAATTCGTTGATGAAAACAAAATTATTTCTTTAGATTTATCTAATAAAAAATTAGTTCATAAAGATATGTCAACTTTTGTTGAATATCACTTTATAAATTTAATTGATTTAGATTTATCTAAAAATAATATTTCTGCTCAAGGAATCAAAATTTTAATAAATTCAAGATTAGAACAATTAAAAAAATTAAATTTACAATCAAATAATATTGGTGATGAAGGTTTATCTTTTTTATATCTATGTAATTTTCGAACATTAACTGAATTAAATTTATCAATTAATAATATTTCTCAAAAAGGTATTATAGATTTATGTAAATGTGATTTTAAACATAGTTTAAAATTATTAAATTTATCGGAAAATGTAAAAATTGAAGATGAAGGAATTGAAATATTATTGAGTATAATTTGGGAAAAATTAGAAACATTAATTATTGAAACAATTAATTTAACAAATAATGGATTAAATTGTTTTAGAAAAACAAATATTTCAAAAATAATAATGAATAATAATAAATTAACAAACAAAGCCGAAAATTTAATTAATTCTTTGAAATTAGATAATAAAGAAATTATAACAGGAATACAAATAATTGACCAAAAATAAAAAAATTTAATTAGAATTTTTATAATTATTAAAATTATAATTTAAAAATAATATATTTATATAAAATATATAAATTATAATGTCTTATACTCTAGATTCAAAAACCTCAATATCTAATGAAAATCCAATGTTAATTCAATATTTAATAAGAAAACTTGAATCAAGGCAAAATTCATTAGATAATTTAAAAAATATGTTAAATTCAATAACATCTTTAGAAGACTTTTATACAAATAAAAAACCAACGATAATTTTCATTGAAGATTTAATGGAAGATTTCAAACAAGCTGTTTTTGCAATAAAAGCTTTATTAACTGAAAATAAAGCATTATCATTATCAAATGATGCAAAACAAGAAACAATAGCAAAACAAATTTCAGAAAATATATTTTTATCAAATGAAAATGAAGATTTAAGAAAAAGTGGTGATAATATTATTAAAAAATATAATTCAAAGTCTCCAAAAAAAGAATTTTTTCATACTAATCCTTCTAAATCAAAACAATTTTCAAATGCTTTAAGAAATATTGAAAATGATAAAAGAAGATTAAAAAGTGCAGTTAGATTACATTTTCAACATTCAAGAAATTATGATAAGGAAAAAAAAAATAATTCTTCTTCATTTAGTTTTAATAGTAATAATAGCATTGGTAATAATATTTCAAATGAGTTAATTATAAAAATAATGAATAATGCTGAAATTTTAAATTTACTTAATCAAAAATTAGGAAAAGATGTAATTAAAAAATTAATAGATCCAAATTGTCCAAAAGAATATTATGAAAAAGTAGAACAAATTATCAAAGAAAATGGAAGTTTAAATGATAAAATTATTAGTAAATTAAAAGTTCCTATAAGAATAAAAAATACAATTCAAGCAAAAGTTAATTCTCCAAAAATTCATAATAAATATAATAGTTTCAGTCATAGAAATAATCTAAGTAAGGATAAAGGAAAAAAATTTTTTGATAATAATACAAGTCCTTATGGAGGATATTTTGAAAAACCAAAATTTTTAGGAAATCAAAAATATTATCCTAAAACTTCAAAAAATCCTTGAAATAATAAATAAATATATTATTCAAGTTTTTTTTGTATTTAATAAAAAATTAAATTATTAAAAATAAACTTTACACTTTTAATATATTATAAAAAATACGATAGGAAAAAAAATTTAAAAACTCCTACTCTTCAAATTAAAATAAATGATTCATTTAATTATCTTCTTCAATTAATTGTTTAAACATATCAAAATTGATTTTTTCTTGATCTTTTTTTTCAAAAGTTTTTTTAATTTCTTCTTCATTAATAGCTAATTTAAAAGCTTGAGTAGCTTGTAATAAAGAATCATAAGTAATATAACCAACTTCATTAGTATCTTCAAAATATTTAAAAGCACTCCATTCTTTTTCTTCTCTATTTAATTCACTTGAAGAAGTCATAGCTGCTAAAAATTCAGTATAATTTACTTTTCCATCTTTATGAAAATCAATTCCATTCCAAATTATATTTAAATCTTGTTCTGATATATTTAAATTTAATTCTTTTATTGATGCTTTTAAATCATCATATGTTAAAACACCAATATTATTTATATCTAATTTATTAAACATTGATTTATATTTTTTAACTTCTTTTCCTTCTGCTATTTTTGCCATAAAAAATAATATTTCTTTTTGAAATAAATTTTTCCTTGAAAATTGTTTTAATATTTCTATAGTTGAATTATCAATAACAATTTCCTCTTCCATAATTTCTTCTTCATATCTTTTAAACCAAGGATGATTTAAAGCTTCTTTAGCATCTAATCTTTTATTAACATCTTTAACAATTAATTTACAAACTAAATCTTTTGCTTCAGGTGTACATTTGCATTTATTTATAATAGAATTATCAAAATTTTTTTTAGTAATAACATCAAATATATTATTTTTATCATCTGGTTCAAAAGGAAATTTTCCAGTTAACATATAATGTAACATTATTCCAACTGACCATAAATCTGTTTTTGAATTTGATTGTCCTTTTATTATTTCTGGAGACATATAATAAGGACTTCCTACTGTTTTTTTATCTTTTTTTTGTGTATTTGTTGCTAAACCAAAATCTATTAATTTTAAAGTTGAATAATCATTATTTTTTTCAAATAATATATTTTCTGGTTTTACATCTCTATGAACTATTCCATGATTATGACAAAATAATAAAGCTTTTAATAATATAAATATTGTTTCTGACATATCTTTTTCTGTAAAATTATAATGTTTTTTTAATGAAATATATTTAAATAAATTATCTCCTGGTAAATATTCCATTACAATATTAATATAAAAATCATCTTCATATGTTTCATAATATTTTACTATATATGGATGATCTAAAGAACGTAAAATATTTATTTCTTCAAATAAACAATCATACATTGCTTTTGAAATACCTTCTTTTTTTAATGTTTTTATTGCAAATTTTAAATTTTTATATGTTTTATTTCTAAATAATCTAACTTTTCCAAATGAACCTGCTCCTAATGTTGAAAGATATTCATAAATTTTTCTAAAATCAGAGAATCTTGAGAAATTATCTACTCTATTTGTAGATATTTTTTTTGAGTTTGTATCTGTTTGAATTCTCCTTTCTGCACAACAATTTCCCATTTTTTTATTATTTACTCTCAATGTGATTTTTAATTTTATAAATAAGTAAAATATATATTATAAAATATTTTTAATAAAAAAATGATTTTTGAAAATAATAAAAATAAAAACAAATAAATTATATACAAAATAACTCTAAATTTTAAAAATAAATAAAATTACTATATAATCTTGTTTTTAACTAAAGAATATAATTGAATACAATCTAATCTATCTTTCTCATTATAAGCAATCATTTTCATGATTAGATCAATAAAATCCTCATTATATCCTGTATCATAATAAATATTTTCAATAATATATTTTTTATTTTTTTCATTATCAGAACAAAGTTTAATATCTTGTAATATATTAAAATTTCTAGTCATAGCATAAACAAAACATAAACCTAAAGAATAAATATCACTTTTATATACATTAATTTTAACCCTTTTTGAACCACTAAATATACAACTATGAAGAAGAGGACACATAAACATTTCTGTTCCATTTATTTCAAAAAAATTATATGCTTTTTTAACAAAAACACTTTCATCAAAATCACATAATTTATAATCTCCATTTTCCATTATTAAAATATTTTGTGGTTTAATATCTCTATGTGCAATATTTTTATATTGCATTATACTTAAAGTTCTACTTAATTTTTTTAAAATTTGAAATAATTTTTCTTCTGTAAATACTATTTTTGGATCTTCAATTTGTTTTGACCAATCTGTTATTGCAAGTGGCATTAATAAATAAAGAGAATATGATGTAATATCTAATTTTTTGAAATAATATTTATAAACTTCAATAATATTTTTTTTTGATTTATCATCTAATTCATTTAAAGCTTTAATTATTTCAATTTGATTTTTTACTTTTTCTATTTCTTTTTCACCATCTACTATAATTTTTTTTAATGCATATTGTTTTTTTGTTTTAAATTCTTGAACTAAATAAATATTTGCATAAGAACCATTTCCTATTAATTTTATTAATTTAAATGTATCAACATTTAAATCATTTGATATTGAATTTTGCTTTACTTTTTCTTCTTCTACAAAATTTTTATTTTCTTTTTCATTTTTTTTATGATTAATTTCAAAATTTTGAGTATGATAATTTTTAAGTAATGTTCTAAAATCAGGAACAGAATTTAAAAATCTTCTTTTTTGTTTTTTATTTTTTTCTTCTACATTAATAGTATTATAATTTATATTACTATTATTGATATTGTAACTATTATTAATACTATTATGACTAGTATTATTTACAGTACTTAAATTACTAGTATTAATATTATTACGTCTATTAATATTTATATTAATAATTCCATTATTTTGACTATGAAATTCTTTCAATGAAATAAGATTTAAATTAAAAGCACTATCATTATTTCCTCTTCTTATTATAACAGGAGAGAAAGAATTTTTTTGAGAATAAATTATATCTTCTTTATTTTTTTTTTGAGTTGTTGGATGTTTATATATTTGAGATGATATAATTTTATTTTTTTTTAAAGTTTGAACATGATTTAAAGCATTTTTTCTTATATTATCAATTTTGTTATCCATTGATCTTCTCAAACTTGTTTTTTGAATTTTACTTTTAAAATATTTTACTTTAAAACATCTATCACAAACAATTATTTCTTTTTCATTATAAATTCCTTTTAAAAATGTTCCTCCACATTGACAAAATTTATTTTTTTCATCTTCTAAATCATCAACTTTAGTTCTTGAAGATAAAGCTATTCTTATTGAATTTTTTAATTCAATTTGCTTTGTTGTTGGACTATTTTCTCTATATGATGATAATACTTGTTCTTTTGTTTTTACTAAACTTAATCTACCATTTGATTTTTCTATCAACATTTTATATAATTATTTAAGTTATATATTTAGAAAAAAATATGCTTTTGTCTTTTTTAGTTTTTTGTTTTTTTATTTTAAATTTGATAAATTTTATAAAATAAAATTAATATTGATTATATTAAAGAAATATAAAAATAATTATTTATAGAGAAAAAACAAAGATATTATCAAAATACCATTTATTAATACATTTATTATTAATAAATAAAAATTTAAAACAAAAAAAAAAAAACCAAACATTTTAAAATCCATGAAAAAAAAATATAAAAAATAAAAAAAATAATAAACACACATAAAAAAATTAAATAATTAAATCATAACCAATCAAAAAAAAAAAAAAAAAAATAAACAAAAATTAAAATGGAAAAAAATTCCCTCTTCCGTGAATATTTCCCAGGTTACATGGGTCACATTCCCTACAAATACGAAGTAATAGGAATGACAGTAGGTGCAACAAACCAGCACATAAAATCTTTATTAACAAAGGAGCCAGATTACTCTCAAATATATGTTCCATCAGACAAGGCAGATTACACATATTATAACCGAGGATATTTTAATGCAGATATGTCAAAGACATATCCATTAGAGGAGGATAAAATATTTTCAAATCGTTCAAAAGAAGCTCGAACATGGATTTCAGGAAATAAACATGTTTTATATCCAGAACACATTCCAGGATACACAGGTCATGTTTCAGGAATAGAAACAACAACAAAGAAAGGAAGTAATATTTTTGGTATGAGTTATGCTAAAGCTTCTAGTATTGCTGTTAAAGGTGCTTATTGTAATCAAGCTGATTTACCTAAAGATGAAAGATATATTAGTGAAATGAAAGATAGATTTGTTAGACCTAAAACTAGAAATATTGAAGAAGAAAGAATTTTAAGAGAACATGATGAAGCGCTTAAACCGAAAATTATTGTCACCAGTGAACAAGATGAAAAAATGCTTATGGGATTGTCTGATGCTTTTAAAAGAGCTGTTACTTGTAATAGAAAAAAAATTGTCGATGCTCCTTATATTGTCGGGTATGGTGGGTTTAGGAAAGGGGTTATTTCTGATGGAATGTATGGGAAGAGCTTCAGAACCGAAAGTATTAAGTCTATTAATAAACTTTAAAATATATTTTTTTATCTTTTTTATGAGGTTCTTCTTATATTTTTATTTTTACTGTTATTGGCTATATTTGATTTTTCTTTCCTCTTTTTTAATTATTTAAATAAACAAATATAGTAAATAAAATTTTTTTTATCAATTTGAAAATGATATTTTGCTTATAATTTTTTTTTTTTTGATTTTATTATTATTTTTAATTGAATAAAAATAATTTATTTTGTGTTTTATTTTATTTATTTTTATTTCAATGGTGTGTATCTGTGTTCAAACAATTACAGGAAAGAAAATAAATTGTAATGTAGAAACTGTAGAACAAATAAAAGAAAGTATAGAAAATGAAATGGGAATTCCTCAAAATGAACAAACTTTATTATATAATGGAAAAAAACTTATAAATGGAGAATTAAATATAGAAGACAATTCAAATATAAATTTAATAATATCATTAGAAGGAGGAGCAAAAGGAAAAAAAAAGAAAAAAGAAGTAAAAAAAACAAAAAAAAAGCATGTTCATAAAAAAGTAAATTTGGCAATTTTAAAATATTATAAAGTAGAAGGAGAAAAAGTTATAAGATTAAAACAAATGTGTAAAGTTTGTCCTCCAGGAACTTTTTTAGCAGAACATTCAGATAGATTATATTGTGGAAGATGTAGAACTGCTTATACAAAAGTTGAAGATAATAAACCTAAAGGTGGAAAAGGAGAAAAAGGAGGTAAAAAAGAAAAAGGAAAAAAAAAATAAATAAAATATAATAAACAATTAAATAAAATTAAAATAAACATTAAAAATAAAAAATGAAAAAAAAAACGAAATTACAATAAAAAAAGAACTAAATATTAAAAAAACAATTTATATAAAAAAAAAGTAATTTAAAAAAAATTATATTATCAAATTCTTTAATAATAATGAATTTTTAAAAAAAATAAAAAAAAAATATCAAATTTTTTAAAAAAAAATTTTATTTTTTCGTAATTCCTAAAAATTCAACATCAAAGCATAAATCAGTATTTGGAGGAATAACACCACCAGCTCCTCTTTTTCCATAAGCATAATCACTTCTAATCCAAAAACTACTTTTTTCTCCAACTTTCATTCCAAGAACTCCAATATCCCATCCTTTAATAACTTGACCAACTCCAACATTAAATTCAAAAGGATCATCACTTTTATCAAATAATTTTCCATTTGTAAATGTTCCTACATAATGTACTTTTACCATATTCCCCTTTTGAGGCATTGGACCTGTTCCTTCTTTTATTACCTTTTTCTTTAATCCTCCATCTCCTGTTACATCAACAAATCCTTCCATTTTTGATTTTTATATATTTTTATTTTTTTATAGTTTTTAAATTTTTTTTTAAGTTTTTTTTTAGGTTTTTTGATTTGTTTAAATTTTTTCTTTAAATAAGTTATAGTTTAAATTATTTAATTATTAGAAAAAAAACTTTTTTTATTAATTAGTACAATTAAAATAAAAAAGAAAAAAAATGTTTTTGGCTTCTTCATTAAATGATAAATTGAAAAAAACAATGAATGAAGTAGATCCAGAATTTAATCAAACTTCTGTATTTCCATATAAAAAACCTCATTCAAATGGTGCAGTAATAACAATACATAAGCATGATCCAACAACACAATATACTTCAGATGAATTAATGAATTTAACAAATGAAGAATGGGAAAAAACTTTTACATTACCTAAATTATATAATAAATGGAAAGAAAAAATAAATGTAAATTTTCAACAAAATTTTAAAAAAATTTCTGATGATGTTATGCCTGAAAAAGTAAAACAAGCAAGATTATATATTAAAGATTTTGTAGATCCTGATACTTTAGAAATAAAGAAAAATAAAAGATGGAATAATTCAGTAAATCCAAGAGAAAAAGTAAGACCAGAATTAAAAAAAACTATTTTTGAAGCTACTCATAAATTAAATGATTTTATTGTTGTTCCATTAAAAGAAAAAAATAATATTCAAGAAGGAGTTGATTCAAGAAATTATATGTATATAAATGGAGAAAAATGGAATAATTCTACTTTATTTGAAGATTATGAAAAAAAATTTTTAAATACAATTTCAGGAGAAAACGCTTTTGAAAATAGTAAAAGATATTGGAGAGAAACTAATTATGATAGAATGAATGAAAATGTTATTCCTATTTCAAATAATAGAAAACATTTTGAAGAACCAAGATTTTATAAAAAATATATGAGTCCTCTTCAAGAAACAAATTTTAAATTAAATACTATGAGAAAAGTTAAAGAAATTTTAAGTTTAGAAAGAGAAAGAGTTACTAAAAAAATATTACATGATAATCCTGGAAATGAAAAATGTTTTGAAAAAATAAATTCTTTAACTAATAAAGAAATGTATCATACTTATCAAGATAAATTTAATGAATTAACTGGAAAAAGTAAAAGTTTAACTCAAAAAAATTTTTTTAAAAAAGATTGGAAAGATGAAGAATTAGTTGATAAAGTTAAAACATTAACTAATTGGAATAATATAAAATGGTTTAAACCTTTTAAAGGAGAAAATGATAAAAATGATAAAAATTTTAAAAGAAGAGAATTATTAAAACCTTTAGTAACAAAAGGTTCTGCAATAGCAAAAGAAGAATATAATATAAAAGCAAAATTAGAAGAAGATTATAAAAAAGAAATTAAAAAACAATTATTACAAAAAAGAAATAAAACTATATTACAAATTGAACCAATTTCAACAAAAAATTCTCTTTTAGAAAGTAAATATCCTTTAGATAAAAAAGCATATGATACACAAGTAAAAAAATCATTAGAAGATAAAAAAACTTATAAAAGAAATAAAAGTAATGATAATATAAATGAAGATGAAAAAGAACAAGATATGATAATTCAAGATGAAAATGCAATTATTCCTTTATCTCAACCTTATTCAAATAAATATTTTTTACAAGCTTATAAAACTGTAACTTTAGATGATTTAAAAGAAAAAAATAGAAAAAGAAAAAATGAACAATGGATTGAATATCAATATAGTCATTTTGGTACTTATAGAGAATTTGAATTTTTAGATAAAATTTATACTGATCCTGATGCTGGTAAATATAAAGTTAAAAGAGAAAAAATTAAAGCTTGGTCTTGTTGTATGAATACTGATGAATTTTCTAAAGGTTGTCGAAAAATTAGAATTAATAAATTGAAATGGAATTTGGATAATGCTTAAATATTTTTAATTTTTTTTAATTTATTAATTTAAAAAATTGTAATTAATTTTATTTTCCGTAAAATTTATTTATATCTAATCTATAATAAATTAAAAAACAATTATTTGTTTTTAATTTTGATTTGTTTCTTCTTCTTCTTCCAAATTAGAATCTATGATTTTTTTTCTTTGAATATCTTTATGTTTTTTTTGAAAAGTTAATCTTTTATATTCTCTTTCAAATATTCCATTGTCAAGTGATTTACTTGAATCAAGAATACTTTGAATTATTTCATCTGTTAAATTAGCATCTACAACACTTAATAAAGATTTTTTTAATTGGTTTTGTATATGTATACATTCAAAGATTATCATTATTAGATTTAATATATAAATAATACATTTGATTATATTCAAAATTAAAAGAATTAAATCAATTATTGGTTTTTTTTCAAAAAAAAATAGTAAATTAAACATTATTAAGAAAATAGCAATTATACAAAATACTATATGAAGATATAAAAAATTTAATCTTTTTGTAAAAATAGAATATAAACCTAAAATCCAAACTGAAAATATACTTATAACATTATAAATAATTATTATTATATACAAAATATTTGGAGGAAAAATAAATTTATCTTCTTTTCTTTCTGTTTGATGAAAAATTTGAAATAATTTAATTGAATTTAATAATATTGATGTAAATTCCAATATAATCAATGATATTAAGAAAAAATAAGAAAATTTTCTTATTATAGAATGGGACATTTTCTATAAATGTGGAAAATAATTATTCTATATGTTTTATTAAATGTTTAATAAATAAAAATAAATTTTTATAAAATGCTTTAATAATATTTTAAAGTAAAAAATAATTGAATTTTTAAAATATACCTTTTTTAATATTTACATAATAGAAAAAAATCAAAAACTTAATTAAATTAATTTATTAAAAAATGAATAAAATGGATAAACTGGCTGAAGAATTTGATCCAAATAATAATAATGAAAATATAAAACATAATAATGAAAACACAAATAGAACTTCCCCAGCAGCATCAAATCAAAATAGTCAACCTAAAATAACAAATACTCAACAAGATAAAATAAATCAACAAGATCAAATAAAAGAACAAATAAACAAAGAAAAAAAAAAATATTATGGTGATATATTAGTAATATGTGTACTTCTTTTAATAATAGAGCAATATATATCATATGTATTTATAATAGAAATAAACAATATAAAATGTAAGAATAAAAAATATAACATTTAATAATTATTTTGAAAATAATTAAATAGTATCATCACTGGCATTTCCAATAATAAGATTATTTTTTTTTCATATATTATTTCTTTTATTAACAGCAGCATTTTATTTAACTTCAAGAACAAATCCAGGATCAATTCCATTATATTGGGGATTTTATATAGGAGATCAAGATTATAAAAAAAAAAGATATTGTTTACTTTGTCAAGTTTTTAAACCTGATAGAGCACATCATTGTTCTATTTGTAATACTTGTGTTTTAAATATGGATCATCATTGTCCTTGGGTTAATAATTGTATTGGATTTTATAATAGAAAATATTTCATTCAATTACTTTTTTATTTTTTTTTATCTGTTTTTTATTTAGATATTATTTATATTCCTCATACTTATAACTCTATTAATAATTTATATAAACAAAAATTCACTGGGAAAATTTCTTTTATTTTATATCATCTTTTTATTATAATAAATCATGGAGTTTCATTAACTTTAACTTATTTAGATTTTGAATTTTTTAGATTTCATTTAAAATTAGTATTTAAAAATTGTACTACAATAGAAACTTTAGATCCAGAGTTTGAAAAGAAAAATAAATTTAATATATCTTTAAAAGAAAATTGGGAACAAGTTATGGGAAGTGATAAATTATTATGGTTTATTCCTTTAATAACTGAATCAGGTTATCCTAAAGGTGATGGATTAACTTGGCCTATGAATGAATTAGCTGATGAATTTAATGATATTGATAAAGATAAAATATTTGAGAGAAATAGAAATAAACTTTCAAATAATTTTGGAACTAATACTACTGCTTTTGATAGTAATAATAATGTTATAAGAAAAAATTTAGGGAATAATATTTTAAGTGATAGTGGTTCAAAAAATATTGAAATGTCAGAAATCGCCAATAATAATAAATAAGTTATATTTTTCGGTTTAATTTAATTTTTTTTATTTTTATTAATTTTTTTATGTTAATAACTTTGAATAAAAATAATTTTTTCTATGAATTTAATTAAGAAAAAAAATATACATAAAACAAAATGAAAAAAAAAATTCAAAAAATACAAAAAAAAATAATGTTTTAAATAAAAAAAATTACATATTTTTAGTAAGTTCAGTAATCTTAACAACATCGGCAGGTTTCTTAGTCATAATATAATAAGTTTCTTCAGAAGTAATATTAACATCATTAGAAGGTTCAGCTATACTTTGCATTAAAAATTTAACATCATCAATATCCATTTTATCTCCAATTTCTTCAATAATATTTTGAAGACTTTCAGGAGTAATTTTCCCAATTTTTTCATCTTTTAAATTTTCAAAAATAATATTAGTTCCATTTCTAGTTTTATTATCTCCTAAATGAGAACTTATATATTTAATAATATCATCAGTTGTTAATTCATTTCCTTTAATATCAAAATCTAAACATAAATCTTCAATTACTTTGTAAATTTCAGGATGTTCTTTATGAAAATTTATTGATCTTAATCCACTTTGAATTATATGTGGATTTATCTTTTTTCCTTCTGAAATATTATTTAATGCTTCTCTTAATTCAGTTTCTATTTCTTCTAATAAAATTGGAGGTCCTATTTCATCTGAAGACCAATCAATTTTTGATATTGGAATTTTTCTATATGGTAATTTGGATGACATTTTAATAGATAAATTTAATTTTTAATTTGTAGAATTTGCTATTTATTTTTAAATTTTAAAATATTAATGAATTTTTTATTAAAATAAGTTTTTTTATTTTTATAAATTATTATTTAAAATAATATATATCAATATATCATTTATATTATAGTAATATTAGATAAAAAATCTTTATAAACAAGAAAAACAAGAAAAAAATGATTTTTTATTTTTGTTTTCATTTATTTTAAAATTTGTAATTTGATTTGTATTTATTTTATTTGAATCTTGAGTTTTATTTTCTTGAATTTCTTTATTATTTTTATTTTTATTATCTTCATATTTTTTCCTTTGATGAATATTTTTTGCATATTGTAATTGAAAAACATTAAAATGATGTTCTTTTGGATTAATTGCACTAATAGATCTTTTAAACTTATCTTTAGGCTCTATTTTTTCAACATTTTTAAATTGACCATTAACTTGATATTTTATTACTTCACTTTTTTTTGATTTAATAAAATGATTTTTTTCTTTGTTTTCCCTTTTGGTTTCAAAATAATTTATATTTAATTTTCCATCATCTTTTTCTCCAGAATCATTTAATGATCTTAAAAAATGATCATAAAAAGAATCATCTATCATTTGTTGTAAATTATTTTTCATAGAATCCCCTTCATAAACATTATTATTACTTTTATTCATTTTCTTATTTTCTGCATTATTGTTTTCTAATTTAAGCATTTTTATTTAAAAAATCAAAAAAAAAATAAAATGAAGTTAAATTATAAAATAAAAATAAATAAAACAAATCACCAAAAAAAAAGAATTAAAAAAATAAATAAAAAATCAAAAAATAAAAAAAAAGGATAAATCCAATAACTTAAAATAAAAAATAAATAAATATGTCTGAACCTGAAATAATAAGGTTAAAAAAGGAGGTTAGTAGATTAGGAGAATTAAATTCTCAACTTCAACAAGAAAACGAAGAATTAAATGATAGAATAGGAAAACTTCAATTAGAAAATATGGCAAATAAAAATAGAAGAGATTTAATATCTCAAGCAAATTTAGTTCAACAAAACAAAGAAATATTACGTTCAAATATTGAAGCCGCAGTATTAGAAGAAAAAACAAAAATGGAAAAGATTCAAAAAGAAAATGATGAATTGAAAAAAAATGTAAAATTATATCAACAAAAATTAGAAGATCATGAATTATATATTCAAAAAATACAAAAAGAAAATAATGATATAAAAAGACAATTAATAGATTTTGGTAAAAAACATGAAGGAAAAGATATAATAGATAATCAAAGAAATAGAGATGATTTAATTCAAAAAAAAGAAGAAGAATATTATAGTTTAGTCCCTCAATGGAATAATTTAAGAACACAAATGGAAGAAGTTTTAGCAGAAAATAGAATTTTAAGACAAATGGCTGATGTACCTGAAAATTTTGGAATTGATATTGCAAAAATTCAAATGGGAGATAGAGTGAAGATAGAAGATTATAAAGCAAAAATTAGAATATTACAAAGTGATATTGCTGATTTAGAACAAGAAAGAGCAAGATTAAAACATAAATTACAAATTTTAAGTAGTACTTTTAATGCTAAAGGAGATCCTTTTGATTTTTTAACTCCTGAACAAAAAGCTGAAGTTTTTCAATTTGCTTATGAACTTAAAGAAGGAAAAAGAGAAGTTGAAAAAGGTGTTTATGATTTAAAAGAACAAATTAATCAATTAAATCAAAAAATTATACAATTACAAACTGAAAATGCCAATTTAGGAGGAGGAAGAATTAATTATTCTAATTATGGAAATACTACTTTAAAAAATGAAAATGTTGAAGATATTGTTCGTACTGTTTTAAGACAACAAAAAGAAGAAATGGCAAAAAGTGGTTTTAATAGTCAAGGTTTTGATAATACAAATTACAATAATGATAATCAAATAAATAATCAAAATACAGGAAAATTAAGAGGAGCTAAAAGATATAATAAAAAAGATTCAATGAGAACTGAAAGTCAATTTTCTGAAGATGGAAATTATATAAATTATAATTATTTACAATTACCTCCTCAACCTATTTTAAAAGATCCAAATAGTAATGAATATGATAAAGCTTTATCTTATAGATTTAATACAAATTATAAAATTCCTTCTGATAAACTTCATGAACTTTATAATATTGCTGATAATGATCAAGATCCTAATTCTTTAAAAAAAGAAAGTGCTGCTTTACAAAGTGAAATTATTGAATTATTAGAAATTGAAAATAGAAGAAATGAAAATGATAATGTACTTAATAGTAATTTACAAAATATTTATGGTAAATTTGAAAATTTGGTTCTTATTCAAAATGAAATTTTTGATAGATATATGAATGAAAAAAATAATAATAAAATTAATCTTGAAAAAGAAAAAAGAAATTTTGATGATTTAAGAGCTGAAATTGAAAGTTCAAGAAGAAAAATTAAAGCTTATGAAGAAACACTTGAAACTTTAGAAAAAAGGAATAATTCTGATCTTGAAAGAAAAATTATTGAAAAAATGAAAGAAAATGCTATTTTAGAAAATAATAATATGAAATTATTAAGAAAATATCAATGTTTAGTTGAAGAAGAGAGAAAATTAAGAGAATTTGTTGAAAATAATACAAAAAATCAAATTGAAAAAGATAGAAATATTCAAGAAAAATTAGCAAAATATAAAGGATGGAAAGATTTACTTATAAAATATTTAAGAATTTTAAATAATAAATTAAAAAATTCAGTAGATAAAAATACATTTGATAAAATGTTAATTCAAAATCAATATTTAAGAAAAAGAGCAAATGAAATGAATAAAATAGATATATCATTAACAAGACAAATGGTTCTTTCACAAACATTAATATTAAAATATAAAGATTTAGAGAATTCATATTATTTATGTGAAGAATTAAAATATGATGCAGAAATAGAATGTACTTATTTAAGAAAAAGATTACAAGATGTTGATCCAAATTATTATAATGAACAAAAAGCTTTTCGTAAATTATCACATAAATTACAAGCTTTAGGATTATCATATAATCAAATTAAAAATGCATTTATAACTGGAAAATTAAATTTAGAAGAAAATGTAAATTCAAGTAATGAAAATTTAAATTCAACTCTTTTAGGACAAAGTTTATCATTTTTATCTGGATTAACATTAGATAATACATATATATCAAAAAGTGATTTTGAAAATACATTATTCAGATTAGGACTTTCAAATAATGATTTAAATAAAACAGATATGCAATATATTTATAGTGTTTTAAATTGTGAAAATGAAGATACTGTTGATATAAGATTATTCCTTAAAAAATTAGAACAATATAGTACAGAAGATGCAAAAGAAAAAATGGATGATGAATTATTACTTGATAAATTTATTCAATGTGTAAGAAAATCAACAAAAAGTCTTTTAGAAACTTTTGAATATTTTGATACAAATAATAATGGATGTATAACAAGAGAAGAATTTAAATTTGTATTATCTAAATTAAATTTCTCAATGAATGAACAAGAAATAGATAAATTAATTATTTTAGTAAGTGGAAGACCAGAAGATGAATTTAAATTAGATCAAAATGATACATTTAATTATATAGAATTTTGTGATTTATTTGAACAAAAAGCAAAAAATCAATTATTAAGAAGAAAAAGAATGAATAATGAAAAAAATTCAATAGTTATAGATTGGAAATTTAATCAATTAGCAACAATTATTGATGGAATTGATAAATGTAGAATTTCTATTGAAGAAGCTTTTAATGGAAGTGATAAAACTCAAATTGGTTTTATTACTTTTGAAGAATTTGAAAATGTTTTAAATTCTTGTGAAGTTAATATGACTTATAATGATGCTAAAAAATTATATGATATGTTTGATCATTCTAAAAGAAATTTAATTCCTTTAGATATTTTAATTAGTAATCTTAAAATAACTGAAAAACAAATTGAAAATTATAATATTATGACTAATAATGTTTTATCTGAAACACAACAAAGAATTGATTATGCTAAAAAATATACTTTATTAAATGAAGAAAAAAAATACTTCAATCAAAAAATGAATCAAATGCAAAAAAGATTAGAAGATTTAGAAAGAACAAATTCAGATTTATCTAAAAGTTTAGATGAATATGTTCATCAAAATTCAGAATATTTAAATAAATATTTTACAGTTTTAGAAGAATTACAACAATATAAAGAAACTTATATGAGTTTAGGAGTTAAAAGAGAAGATTTACAAAAAGTAGAATTTGAAAATGATTCTTTATCAAGAGAAGTAACAATTTTAAGAATTGGTTTAAATACTTTTAAAGAATTATATAATGCTTCAAATTTACAAATTAAAAATATAACATTAAATCAAGAAAAAAATAAAGATGAATTAGATACTTATAAGAGAGCAATTAAAGAATTACAAAGTGAAACTAATCAAAATGCTTTAATTGGTAAATTATATTATACAATATTAATTTCTCGTTGGAGAGAAGCAAATACTTTAAGAAAATATGATGATTTTGTTACTGATTTTTCATCATTAAAAGAAGATAATTTTGCTTTGGAAACTCAAAATAAAAATTTATCTAAAAATTTAGTAGAAGTTCAAGTTGCTTTACATGATAAAATTATAGAAAATACAAAAATGATTGATGAACTCGAAAATTATGAAAATGGTTTAATTGCTTATACAGTTGATAAAAATGAAACTCATCCAATGGATGAAATGAAAAATCTAATTCAAATGCTTACTAATGAAAATAAAGATAAAACAGAATCTATGATAAAATTAAAAAAATCTGTTTTAAAATTAGAAAATCAAAATGATACTTTAAAAAATAAAATTGATTTTTGTGAAAGTTTAGCTAATAAAATTAGATTTAATAATAGGGATGAATATAGTCAAAAATTAATTGGAATGTGTGAAGAAATATCTCAATTAAAGTTAAATAATAGTATATTAAAAAGAGAAAATAATTTCGGAAAAGAAAATGAAAATCATTTACAAAATTTAAATAATCAATTAACTGAAGGAATAAAAGATTATGAAAAACAAAATGCAGAATTGGAAAATAAATATAGAAAAATGCAAGAATTATATAGAACAAAAGATGATGAAAGACAGAAAAAAATAATAGAATCATTAGAAAAAATGAAATTATATGATCAAAATCAATTACATATAATATTAAATGAAAAATCACCTTATGGAAGTAATTCAATAAGTAATGTAAATACATTAGAAGGAAAAAAACCAATTTTAACTCCTGAAGAATATGAAAAGAAAATAAAACAATTAAATACTATAATAAAATTAAAAAATGATGAAATTGAAAAATTATCAAAAATAAATAATGATAATGCACAAATGTTAAAAGATAATGAAAATTTCTATCAAATGAATTCAATACCGAATTTAGTTGGTCAAGAAGGTTATGATATGTTAAAAGATGATGAAACAAAAAAAATAGCTCAAACTGCACATAAAACTATAAAAACTTTACAAGATTTATTAGCTCAAAAAAATGATATTATAAATAGAAAAGATATTCAAATTAATAATTTATATAATGAAATGCAAAAACTTAAAGAAGCTGATTTAAGAAAAATTAATGATTTAGAAGATCAACTTAGAGATGGTCATGAAACTACAATGAAAAAATTACAAAATATTATTGATAACACTAATTCTAATTTAGTTATTAAACAAACTAAAAATGATTTATCTTTAATGAGTTTAGATGATTTAGAAAAATTATTAGATGATAAAGATAATACAATAAAAGCACTTGGACTTGAATTAAAAGCAGTTAAAGATGAAAATGATTTAAATTATATTAAATTAGGAGAAAAAAATAGAAAAATTGCAGAATTAGAACAAAATTTAAAATATAATGAAATAAATAATCAAAATAATTATAATAATAATATGTTTGATACTTTGAGAAGACAATTAGAAGAAAAAAATAGAGAAATTGAAGAAGAAAAAGAAAAAATTGAAAGAATTAAAAGAGATTTTGCAAAACAATATCAAGATAAAAAATTAGCTGAGGAAGATTCTAAATTAGACAGTACTTTATTTGTTCCTGAAAGATTAGTTGTTAATAAAGAAAAAAGTGATTTATATGTTAAAATTGATGAATTAAGAAAAATGAATAAAAAATTAAATAATGAGAAAAAAAAGTTAAAACAACAATTAGAAGAAAAAGAAAAAGAAAATCAAGAGTTAACTGGTAAAATAGATAAAGAAAAAGATAATGGAAAAAAAATTCTTGAAGCACAAATAAAAGATACAAAGAGAATTTCTAGATTAAAAAATGAAAAAGAAAAATTAGAAAAAAAAAATCAACAATTAATGGAAGATTTAGATAAATTAAAATTAAAAGTTATTGAATTAGAAGAACAAAATAGGAATAATGCTTCTTCATCAAATTTAAGAGGAAGACCTCAAACATCAATGAACAGGAGAGGAAATAATAATAACAATAGTAACAATAATAATAATAATAACTTTGGTAATAGAGGAAATTCAAACATAGGAGACAGTATGAATAATTATAATACTAGTAATAATTTAAATAATAATAATATAATACAATCAAGTATTATTAATAATCAAAGTATAAATAATGAAGAATTACCTTCAATTAATAATAGAGGATTTAATTCTTCATTAAATAAAGATAAAGATGATTTAATTTTAAGACTTGCTAATTTCTGTTTGAATAAAAATATTATTTTAAGTAAACAATTCCAAAGATATGATTTAGCACAAGATGGTACAATTAAAGTAAATGATTTTAAAAATGCTATTGAACAATTACATCCTGGATTCATTGATTCTGAATTAGAAAAATTAGTTAATATGGCAAAACCCAATAATAATAATCAAATTAAATTCCAAGATTTTATTAAATTAATGACTGAAAAAAGTGAAAATTATAAATCTCTTGAACAACAAGATAGAAATGATAATAATAAATCTACTACAAAAAAATATAATCCTTTTGAAAATAAAGCCTTCAATATTAATTATTAAATTTTTATTTTTTACTTTTTTTAAAATATATTTTTATATTTAAATAAATTTTATTTTATATATTATTATTTTTTTAAAATTGAATAATATAATTTTAATATATTAATGATATATTTAATAATACAAAAATCTCATAAAATATTTAACATCAATAATTTAAGAATATATCATCTAAAATCAATATGGAGAATCCTTATTTAATTATTTAAATTATCAAACAAACAAATATTATTTTCATAAATTTAATTATTCTATAAATATAATAATTTTTTGTCAATGTAATAATAATTTTTTAATAATAGTTTAAGATATGATGATATGAATTTTTCTCATTCAATAAAAGAATAATTATATATAATTTTATTACTCAAGATTAAATAGAAAAAATAATGTTTTAATTACCAAATAATTTTAAATATTTTATTTTTATTTATTAAAAAATTAAATCTATATGCATTTAATAAAATATAAATAAATCATATTCATTATCTTTCCAAATAAATAATAGAAAATATTCCTTCTTCAATAAAATAATATAAATACATTTTAAAAAAAGTATCTTTTAAACACTAATTTTAAAACTAAAAATACCTAAAATCAAGATAAAACTGAAATTATTAGAAATAAGAATAAATATAAGATTTAATATAAATATTATTTCTTAGAATGAATAAAGTCAATAATTAAATTTAATAAGTACAAAATTATGCTAATATTTACTTCTTAGAACATTTGAATTCATTGTGGATAAAGGTCTTCTATGTTCTAAAGTATTTACAGTTAAATTATAATTTCCTTTCCTATCTCTTATAGATTTAATATGAGTTAAATTATATAAATTATCAGAAAAAACATTAGGAGTAGTTTGAATATTATATGAAATAATTTCTTTTGGACCATTTAATATATTATCAATATCATTTAAATTTATCCCTTTTTTAATTAAATTAAAACATTTTTTAATTTGTTCTTTTTTCTTTTTATTATTAGTCCAATATTTTAATTCATATTTATTATTAAAGTTACTATTTGTTTGGTTTTGTAAAATTCCAACTAAAGAAACATCATCTGAAACAATATGTTTTGTATGATTATTATTAAATTCAATATAATTACTATTTATATGATAGTTTTTATAATTTGGAGGATAATTAAAAAAATGATTCTTTAAAAATTCGTTGCTTAAAATTGATTTATTATATTTTGGTAAAAATCTTCTTCCTTTATATAAATTTGTATATGTAATTTTAGAAAAAATGTTTATTTTTTTTGAAAAATCATCAAAATGAGTTGGAGTATTTGTAGATGCTGTTTTTACTTCTTTTTTTCTATTTGTTGTAGATAAACAATGTTTATTTTGACTAAATATAGTTTTTATATTATTTTTATTGTTTTTTTTTTCTTCATATGCATGATTTCTTGATAATATATTCTTATTTATTGTTTTATTCATAAATTTTTGATTGGGAATTATTCTTTTTGGACTTTTATCAGATTCACTTATCAACGAAGATATTGAAAGTTTGTGAACTTTAGGTAGAGACATTCTTAATTATATTATTTTAATAAGAATTTATTTTTTTTACAATAATATTATTTTTCATTTTTATTTATTTTAAATTATTCCCAATTTATTCAATTATATGGGATTTTAAAAATAATTTCCAGAAATTGACCAAATTTTAATAATATTTTCAAAAGAATAAGTTGCAATTAAATTATTTTGAAAATTAATAACTCCAATAATATCATCATTATGAGTTCCTTTAATAGTTTGAATACATTCAAAATTATGAGTTTTATAAATTCGAATATTTTTACTTCCATATCCAACGGTTAAAAAAATTCCAATTTCTTCTAATATACAAATACACCAAACTATTAAATAATTGTCAATTTCTTTAATAATTGTTTTTTCAGGAATAGAAATAACTTTAATAATGTCATCATAAGCAACAATAATATGGTCTTTATTTAATCTTCTTAATGCATCATTACTACAACATTCAACATTTTCAAAACATTTTATCATATTATAATTATTAATATTCCAAAATTTTGTTTCATTTTCTCCTGAAGATATTAAAATATTTTTATCTTCTAAATATAAAAAAGAAATAATATTATTTGAATGTGTTAAACAAATTAAACATTGATATTTATTTTTATTATTTAATTCCCAAATTTTAATAGTATTATCTGTAGAACATGATATAATACCATTATTTTTTAAATATATTACTTTATTAATATTATCTTCATGAGCATTAATAATTTTTTCTTTTATGATAAATGGATTATCTTTTTTTTCCCAAGTTATTATACTTTTATCTCTTGAACATGTAACAAAATTATTTTCATCTTTAATATTTATATAATATATAGCATCTGAATGTGCCTCTTGAATGTTTTGAATAATATTATATTTATCATCAAAAATAATTATAGATTTATCCTCTGAAACTGATATTATATTTCCTGAAGGAAAAACTGACATTGACCATATATTCCCTGTATGTGCATATATTGTTGTTTTATATGTTAGATTTATTGATTTAATATATTTAAATCTTTCTTTATCGGGAATTTTATTTAATGATAAATTTAATTTATTTTCGTTTAAATCTAATATTAATATTAAACATAAATCTTTTTTTTTAATTTTTATTTTTTTTTCATCTATTAGTTGAAATATTTTATTAATTAAATCATCTATTTTTTCAGTTGATTTAAAATAAGTTATATTTTGGAAAAATTCTAAGTTAAATGTATTTCCAAAATTTTGTATAATTATTGTAATAGAATCAATATTATTTTTAATTATAATATTATATTCAAAAAAAGTTTTTTCTGTTATTAGCTTGTGATGAATTATTGATTGTATTTCACTCATTTAATCTTTAATAATTTATAAAGAATTTTATAATAAAACATATAATCTAATTATATTAAAAAAAATGAATAAATATTTATAATCGATGTAAAATATTTTAATTAGAATGTTCTTTTAAAGATGAATTTTCTAATTCAAGTTCTGAAATTTTCTTATCTTTTTCTTTAATAATTTTTTTTAAATCCTCAATTTGATTCATAAGACAATTTTCTTTACTATGATTGTTTAAATCTTTCCTTAACATATTTCTTTTACATTCGATACAAGTTATTTCAACCATAGGACAAAAAGTTTTCATATGTTCATCTAATTCCTTTTTTTTAATTTTAATATTACAATATTTACATTTTGTAAAATCACATTTTTTTAAATGTTTTTCTAAAAGATAAGCAAAAAAATTTTTGTCACAAAATTCACATTGTTTTAATTCAAGTCCACAATTTAAACTATGATTGACACATTCTTCAAATCCTCCTATAAATTTACAACTTTTAAATTTACATTCAAATTTTTTACATGAACAAAGTGTAATATGTTCCAAATATTCTTTATATAAAATTATTTTTCCACATCCTTTATATACACACACAAATTTAAATTTATTAATAAAATTTAATAAAATTCTATTTATTTTTTCTTTTGAAGAATTCTCACAGTAATTAGGACATTTTTTATTATTTTTTATACTTTTTTCAAAACAATGTTCACAAAAAATTTTCTCGCATTTATTACAAATTATTGGAAATAAAGGAATATAATAACATTTTTTACATTTAATTTCCTCACATAAAGGATAAAATTCTTCTATTGAATTTTCTATTTTTATTTTTTGATAAATATTATAATGTATTTTATCTTCAAAATATTCATGAAATAATGATATAAAATGCTCTTTTGCAGAGTCAAATGCTAAATTAGACATTAAAATATATATTAAAATTTTAATAAATAAATATTTTAATTAAATTAAAATAAAAATATTAAGTTATTTATATCCAAATTTTAATTGAAAAATCTTTTGAAGTTGTTAATAAAGAACCATCATTTAATTGAATTATTGATGTTACTTCTTTATCATGAATTTGTTTTTTAATTCCATATTTTTCATATTTTTGTTCCTTATTTAATTTCCATTGTTCCATATCATACCTATCATTTATTTTTAACACAAAAATTAATGAATTATCTTTTAGTTTTGTTATTAAAATTATTTTTATTTGAGCAATTAATTCATTTGACTCTTTTATTTCATCATTTTCAGAATTAATAATTATTAATTGTTCTCCTCCTATCATTATCTTATTATTTAAGATATATAAATATGATTCAGATGATAGATTTACGTCTTTTATTGTTTTTAATATTTCGAAAGTATTTATATCTAAAATTTTTATTAATTTATCCATTGGACAAATCACATAAATTTTTGAATTATATATAATAATAGAATCAATATTACCTTTATATTGAACATTTTGTTCATATTCATTTTCTTTAATTTTCTGATAATAAACAATACTCTTTTCTTCAGATAGAAATATTAATGATTCATCTAAAACAAATATTTTTTTCATAACTAAATCAGTTTGAAAACTACCTTCTATGTTATATTTACTATTATCCTCATTAAATGAAATAATTTTTATATTTTTATCTTTTCCGCAAATATATACTTTATTATCATAACTTTGAACAATATCACAAATTCCTTTTGAAAATTCTTTAATAACCAATTTTTCTTTTAAAACTTCTTTATCTATAATATATATTTCTCCATCGTCAAAACCAATAATAATATCACCATTTTTTAAAATTAAACTAATATTAACTCCAACTTCTTTATTTTCAATTTTCTTTAATAAAGTAGAATTTTTAATATCAAAATCATGATAAATTTCAACAGGTTTATCTCCTTTAGAATAACAATTAATACAACAATCAAAATCACAAATTTCACAATACATTGAAATTTGTCTATGATAAACTTTACAACAAAAATCACATCTCCAATAAGCTCTTTTTTCCATTTGTAATTTATCTTTATGAATTTGAGGGTTATAAGGTGGTAAAATTATTATTTTTTCTGAACATGGTAAACATATATTTAAATTACATTGAACACAACTAAATCCTTCTGAATTTATTTTTTCTAAACAAATATTACATTCTTTTTCTTTTATTAATGTTTTTTCTATTGGGTGATTATGTGATGAAAAAAAAGGTATATTTTCCATTCAATTTTTAAAAAATATAATTATATTTTCAGATAAATATTTCTATTGTTGATATAATAAAATCTTAAATATAAAAATTATTTAATTAAAATTATTTAAGTTTCTTTATTAAAAATTTTTATTTATAATGGACAAGAACAATATTTTCATATTATTCTTTAATCAATTTTATATAATATTTATTATAATATTCCTGATAATTTTCAAATACATTTCTCTATTTCAATTAATAATATTTTACTTAATCTTATGTACATTTTATTATATAACAGCAAATACAGAAATATATTATTCTAAAAAAAACACATTAATTACACAATGTCTTGAAAAATGTCCTTCAATGAAAAATTACAAACCTCCATTTTTCTTTCCAATAAATCCTCTTCAATTAATAAATTTATCTCGTTCAATAGTAAAACCAAAAGAAAATATTAAAGTAAATAGAGAATATATAGGAAATGAAGGAATAGTTTTAGATTGGATAGAATATGAAGGAATTTCAAATAAAAATAAACCAATTTTTATAATTTTTCCAGGATTAACTGGAGGAGTAAAAGATGCTTATGTTTTAAATATTGCAGATAATGCAATTAGAAATGGATTTAATGTTGCAATTTATCAAATGAGAATTTTAACTGATAAAGTTTCTTTACCAAAAAATGGTCCTAAATTTTTTTTAATTGATGATATTGATTTTGCTATTGATAGTATTAGAAATAAATTTGGAAATAATATTAAAATTTTTGCTATTGGATTTTCTTATGGTTCTAATCAATTAGTTAAATACTTAGGTGAAAAAAATTATTTAAATAAAAAAATTTATGCAGCAGTTTCTATTTCAAATCCCTTTGATTTTATTCCTTGTGCAAGATATTCTCAAAATAAATTTTATGATAGAATGTTATTATCATTTTTACAAAAAGTATATAAGAAAACAAAAAATAATCTATTAAAATATAATTTTATAAAAGAAAAATCTGATATAATAGAATATACAACAGCAATAAATGATTTTGATAGATATTATACTGCTCCAATTTTAGGTTTTGAATCTCCTTCAGATTATTATAGAAATGTAAGTTGTTATCATGGAATAAAAAATATTAATGTTCCACTTTTATGTATTAATGCTTTAGATGATCAAATTACTTCAAAATATGGAATTGCTTATGATGATATTGCTTTAAATGATAATATTGTTCTTGTTACTCCTAATTTAGGAAGTCATATTTGCTTTTTGGAAAATAATGGATTATTTGGAGTCAAACAATGGGTTCCTAAACCTAGTATTGAATTTATTAATTTTTTTAAAAATTTTTATTGCGAAAAAGATAATTTGTAATTATTTTGTTTTGTTTTGTTTTGTTTTATTTAGATTTTCTAGAATATTTATGATATATTAGACTAATTATTTAATTATATTTTTAATTTATATATATTTTTTATTATTTTGTAGTATTTCAAAGATTTATTTGAAAATAATATTTATTGTAAAACTGCCCATTTATGTTTTAAAATTAGATAAGAACCTAAAGAACCAAATAGTAAAATCATAATAATAGAAATTATAGGGTCTGCTATAGTCAGTCTTAGATATTCATTTAAAGATAAATAATAAACAAAAATACCTAAATAAATAATAATATAATAAATTGCTATAAGAATATCTTTGAAAAAATAACTGGCAAAAATCATAACAATTCCTAAAAGAATATCAATTGTAATTGCTAAATTTTTAACAAGGTCAGTATTCAATAAATAATCAAAAAAAAAATCTTTGAGTTGGTATTGACAAAATGAATAACTCAAATAATAAAAATTAAATGAAAGAAGAGATGAATAAACTCCTTTCTTAATTATTCCATAATGAATTTTGTTATTTCCAAATTTTGTTTGATAATATATAAACAATATAAAAATTAATAATATAATTACTGTAATAATTCCCATTAAATACCAATAAGTAGGATTTCTTTCAAATGTTTTTTGGAATCTTGAGATTAAAAATAAAAATCCTTGTAAAAAAAACACAATAAAATGCCATTTTGAGTAATTATCAAACATTTTGTCAAAGAAATTATTATCTTTTTTAATTATTGAGTTATAAATAAATAATAAAAAACCAATCGTACATATGACCATTGTAATATATAATAAAATATAATAAAATGTTTGATAAAGCTGAACTGGAAATGAAATATGAAGATGAGTCGAAATTGTAATGAGAACTTTTTGGTTTAACCAAGAACAGGAAATCCATCCAGTAATTAAGAAAAATATCCAAGATAAAAGGGATATTATCCAAAATATTGATTTTACTTGTTTTTCTTTATTTGAAAAATTAAGATTAAATGTTTCCATTTTTATATTTGTAATATTTGATTAATGTTTTTTAATAATGTCAATAAATATTTTCAACATATTTTATTCATTTATTGCGACAATATTAATAATCTTTGATTAATTTTATTAACTTCATTAAATATATTTGAAAAAAGTTATTGTTGATAAATCTTAATATATTTTATTTTAAAAAATAAAAATTTGAAATTTTTTTTATTTATTTTTTAATATATATGAAAAGAGGAACAAGTTTGTTAAATAATAAAAAAAATATTATTAAAAAGAGACGTTTATTTTCTCCTATAAACAAAGAAAATAATGTTTTTCATTTAAACATGACATTACAAAAATATATTAACATGAGATTAAATAATTTAAATAAATCTAATATAAAATTATCTATTGGAAGTGAAAGAGAATCATGTTATAAAAATGAAAATCCTATAAATGATATTAAAAGTCCTAAAATTGAAATTAAATTGTTAAAAGAAGAAAATACAAAATTAAATAAAGAATTGAATGAAATGAAAAAATTATATGATGAGAAAAATAAAGAATTTTTAAAATTAAAAGCATTAATTTCAAATTATGATAATAATATAAATAAAAGTAATCAATCAATAAATCAAGAAATATTCAAAAATTATATTTCAAGTAATACAATAAATTCTCTAAATATAAGTGATAGTAAATAAAATTGTTATGTGGTAAAAATATTGTTTTCAAATAAAAATAGCAAAGTATATAAATATTTAAAACAATATTTTTTAATTAATTTATAAAAAACAAAATGAGAAAATTTAACATTTTAATAATAATAATTTTATATTTAATTTCTAAATCATATTCATCTTTAATATTTAAAATTACAACTCAACCATTAAGAGAAAGAACAAATAAAAATGAGAATTTTTATGGTATATCAAAAGACAATATTGAATTAATTGATATAAATATAGGAACTCCACCTCAAAAAGTAAAAGTATCTTTATCATATTCTGCATATTCTTTTTATATAAGTGGTTCAAAAATTATAAATAGTTCTTATTCGGAAAATAATTCTATTTCCTTTAATCAAATTTCATTTGAGAGTACTCAATTTTATGATATTTTTTATAAAGGATTCCTTTCAACTGAAAATTTTATTTTGGAAAATAAAAAAATATTACAATTCCCTTTTATAATTACAACTCAAGTTTTAGGCTATTATAATATAATTGGATTAAATAGAAAAAATGAAGATGAAGATAAAGAAAAAATCCCAAATTTTATTTTTGATTTGAATAATAAAAGCATTACAAGAAATAATTTATGGTCAGTTAAATTTGATAATAAAACAAATTATAAAACAGGAGAATTTATAATTGGAAATGAATACAATAAAAATAATTTAAAATGGACTAAAATTGAATTAAAATATTTAGAATGGGTAATTACATTTGATGATATTTTTTTCAATGAATTTAAAATAATGGATTTTAGAGATTGTACATTTAAATTAGAATTTGGTTTAATTGGTGTTCCAGAATATTTTATGAGATATTTAATTAAAAAATATGTTGATGATATAAATTGTATAAAAATTGGAAATGATTATGAAATTTTTTCTTTTTCTTTTAATAATTCTTTTAATATTAGTCAATTTCCTACTATGAAATTTTATAGTAGAGATTTTGAAAAAAATTTTACTTTTACTTACAAAGATTTATTTTATAATTTTGAGAATTTAAATTATTGTTTATTAAGTGGAGGAAGAGATTGGAGACATAATTGGATTTTAGGAAAACCTTTTTTACAAAAATATCATTTTGTTTTTGACCCTGATAAAAAATTAATAGCTTATAATAAGGAGGATAATTATTTTATTATTGATAAAAATATAATTTTTATTATTACTGTTATTTTAATGATTGCCATAATAACTTTTTTATTAATTTTTATTAAATATATGATTAAGAAAAAAAGAAAAAAAAGAGTTAATGAAATTGAAGATATATATGAATATAAAATAAAAGATTAATTCATTAAATTATATTTATTTCATTCATACCATATAATTAATGTAATATTCATTAATAACAATATAAATAAATTAATTAAAAAAAATAAGAAAAAAAAATTTATTTCAATAGTAAAACAAAAGAAAAAAATAAAAAATACTTTATCTTCCCAAAAAAAATAATTAACGAACAGAAATAATTAATATATGACATCAAAAAAAAATATAAATATCATATAAAAACATTAGAATGAATGAAAACTCAAACCCAGACATAAAAGACGATAAAGTGAGTCCAGGAGACGTGGATGTACAGGAAAAAAATTTAAAATCCTCTTATAATCCAGTAAAGAGTACAGAAGGAGGGTATCAAGGAACATATCGTTTCGAAGATGACAACGATTCTTCAGAGGAAGAACTGGATGTAAATTTCCAAGAAGAATTAGCAGATGTTGCAGCAGAGCTTCGTGGAAATGCAGATAATGAATTAAAAAAAAATTTACTATTTGAGCAAAAAGACATTTCTATATTTCGTTTATTAGGACATTTATCAGAAAAAAAAGATATATTATGTATGATATTAGCAGCAATAGGTTCAATCGGTGCTGGTATAGGAATGCCTTTAATAGCATATTTATCAGGAAGTATGTTTGGAGATGTTGGTGATACAACAGCATGGCAAGATACAACTGACCCTACTTATTTAAAAATGATGAGAGATGCTATTAATGATACTATGAATACACTTATTTATAGATTTCTTTGGGTCGGTGCTCTTATGTTTGTTGCTCATTTTCTTAATGTTACTTTTTGGACATTTACTTCATTAAGACAAGTTCATAAAATGAAAGAAAATTATTTCACTGTTATCTTAAAACAAGAACAAGGTTGGTTTGATGCACATAATGCTTTTGAATTTGCTACTAAAGTCCAAGCACAATTAGAACAAGTGGAAATGGGTCTTGGAGAGAAATTTGGTAATGTTCTTATGTGTATTGCCCAAATGATTGCTGGTTTTGTTATTGCTTTTACAACTTCATGGAAATTAACTTTAGTTATGTTATGTGTTGCACCTTTAATTATTGGTGATGTATTATATTTAGTTAATGCTTTAAGAAGTGGAATTATTATGGGAAGAAAAACTTTTGAAAAAGCAGGTGGAATTGCTGAAGAAATGTTATATAATGTTAAAACTGTTACATCATTTGCTAATTTCGAATTTGAAATGAATAGATTTAATAAAAAAATCGAAACTTGTTTCATGTTAGATAAAGGTACTGTATTTAGAATGGCTATTTCTATTGCTGGTTTAATATTATTTATGAATTGTACTTTTGTAGTTGCTTTTCTTTATGGAAGACATTTAATATTACATCATGAAAAAAATAGTAATACTGGAAAATTATTTACTGGAGGTAATGTAATGACTGTTATATTTTCGACTGTAATGGCGATTATGAGCATTGGTTTAATTGCTCCTAATTTAAAAATACTTCAAGAAGCTTGTGTTGCATCATCAGATTATTTTACATTATATGAAAGAAAACCTGAAATTGATTTAAGTAAATCTATTGATAAACCTCCCAGAGATTCTGTTAAAGGAAAAATTGAATTTAAAGATGTTGTTTTCTCTTATCCTTCTGATGTTAATCATAGAAGAATTTTAAAAGGAATTAATTTATTGTTTGAACCTGGAAAAAAAGTTGCTTTAGTTGGAGAATCAGGATGTGGGAAAAGTACTACTGTTAATTTAATTGAAAGATTATATGAAACTGAATCTGGAACTGTTTTAATTGATGATAAAAATATCAGAGAATATGATTTACAATATTTAAGATCCTTAATTGGTTATGTTCAACAAGAACCTGTTTTATTTAATAGAACAATAAGAGATAATTTAATATTTGGAAGAGAAGAAGAAATAAAAAAATTAGGAGATATTGATAAATTGATTATTGAAGCATGTGATGATGCTTATGCTACTGAATTTATTAATTTATTACCTGATAAATTTAGTTATACTGTAGGAATTAAAGGTAGTAAATTATCAGGTGGTCAAAAACAAAGAATTGCTATTGCAAGAGCAATTTTATGTAAACCTAAAATATTAATTCTTGACGAAGCAACCTCAGCTCTTGATAATAAATCAGAAAAAGAAGTACAGAGAGCACTTGATCATATAAGTCAAAAAAATGTAACAACAGTTATAATAGCACATAGACTTTCAACAATAAAAAACGCAGATTTAATATATGCAATAAAAGAAGGAACAATAATAGAGAAAGGAACCCATAAATCTCTTCTTGAAAAAAATGGTTATTACGCAGGTTTAGTCAGATCTCAATTAGCACAAGATGAATTAGAATCAAAGGAACAGAATTTAGATCCAATGAGTAAGAAAAAATCATCAATTCGTAAGAGTGGGACTTTAAGTAGTTCATATCAAATGGGAGCTCCATCAGCAACAAATGTTTTTAAAAAACAAGACGATGTGAAAGTAGAACCAATGCGTTTAATACATCAATTAAAGAATAATATGTTAAATTTAGTAATAGCAACATTTGGTGCTGCAGGAGTAGGTGTAATGTCACCAATAACAGGATATATAATGGGAAAATCAATGAATGCATTAAATTCAGCTGATGAAGAAGTAGTTAAAAAAGATGGTAAAAAATGGGGTTTAATGTTCTTTGTTGTTGCAGCATGCAATGGATTATCTAATTTCCTTATGATATGGAAATATGCAACAATTGGTGTTACACTTGCAAGAATATTTAGGAAAAAAATGCTTAAAAAATATTTACAATTACATGTTGGTTTCTTTGATATTGATGATAATGCACCTGGAGCTCTTTTAACTAGATTATCTATTGATACTATGCAACTTAATAGTATTATTTTATCTATTTTTGGTTCTACTGTTCAAGTATCTTGTGTTATTATTGTTTCTTTAGCTATGGGTCTTTATTATGATTGGAGATTAACTTTAATTATTGTGGCTTTTGTACCTTTTATTGCATTTGCTATTTTTATTAGAACTCAACTTAGAAAAGGTTCATCACGTGAAGGAATTAAAGCAAATATTGAAGCTGGAGCTATTTTATCGGAATGTGTTGTAAATACAAAAACAATTTATTCATTTAATTTCCAACGTCCAGCCGTTGAAATGTATTTAGATGTTCTAGAATATAATAGAAGAAAATTTACAAGAGATGCTTTCTTTAATGGATTTTTCCTTGCACTAGGTCAATTTGCAGTTTTTTGTGCTAATGCAACAACTTTTTATGCAGCAAAATGTTTCCTTCTTGATAATTCAATAGATTCAATGAGAATGTCAACAACATTTAATATAGTTATTATGATGGCAGGAGGAGTGGGTAATGGATTGGCACAATTAGGAGATTATAAAAAAGCATCAATATCATTTAAATCACTTTATTCTACTTTAGATACTAAAAGTTTAATAAATCCTTTTAAGAAATTTAATAAAGATAAAAAAAGCCCAGAAAATTTAAAAGGAAAAATCGAATTCCGTGATGTAACATTTTCATATCCAACACGTCCAGATCAAATAATATTAAAAAAAGTATCATTTACAGTTCAACCAGGACAGCAAATAGCATTAGTAGGATATTCAGGATGTGGAAAAAGTACAATAATACAATTATTAGAAAGATTTTATGATGTAGAGGATGGAAAAGGAGTGATATTAATAGATGATGTTCCAATAAAAGAATATAATTTATATGAATTAAGGAAAAAAATAGGTTTAGTAAGTCAAGAACCAATATTATTTAAAAGATCTGTATTAGAAAATGTACGTTATGGAAGATTAGATGCTTCAGATGAAGATTGTATTGAAGCAGCAAGACAAGCCAATATAATGAAATTTTTCACAGGAGATAAAATGCATCAAGTTCTTGGAGATAATAAAAAAGATGATAAAAAACAAGGAGGAAATAATGATAATAATAATGAAGAAAATAAAGATGAAAAAAATGAAAAAGGTGTTAAAAAAATGGAAAGGAAAAAATCAAGTAGTGGTGTTGGAGATAAAGAAGATCCTGTTTCTGGTGGAGAAAAACAAAGACTTGCTATTGCAAGAGCTTTTATTAAAAATCCTGTTATTATTTTATTAGATGAAGCTACTTCGGCTTTAGATAAAGATAGTGAAATTGAAGTACAAAAATCTCTTGATAAATTAGCTGAAGGAAGAACTTCCATTGCTATTGCTCATAGATTAAGTACTATTGAAGGTTGTGATATGATTTTTGTTTTAGAAAGTGGAAGAATTGTTGAAAAAGGAAAACATGAAGAATTAATGGCCTTGAAAGGGAAATATTATGTTTTACATAAATATTCTGATATGGGATAAATTAGTTTTTTTTTATTTTTTTTTTGATTTAAATTTATTAGAGGCATAGTAGATTTTATTATTTAGTTTTTATTCAATTTTTATAAATAAATGAACAATTTTTTTATTTTTTTTTAAATATTAATTATATATACATTAAAAAGAATAAAATTAAAATATTTCAACTTTTGTCTTATAAATATAAATAAGAATGAAAGAAGATAATACTTCTTCAATAAGTGATTCTGAATATGAAATTGATAAAATTATTGGAAAAAGAATAATTAAAGGAGTTATTGAATATAAAGTTAAATGGTTAGGTTATGATGAAACTCAATCAACTTGGGAACCAATTGAACATTTAATACATGCTAAAGAAGCAATAAAAGAATATGAAAATTATCTTAAAATGATTAATTCTATTAAGAGCAAAAGTACTCAAATAAAAAAAGAACAATTTCTACCGATTAAATTAGAAAAAAAAGAAAAAAATGATAATGAAGATAAAAATAAGAATGTTAAAATAGAAAAATACCACAAATTTTTGAAAAAAAGAGAAAGAGAAAATTCATCAAATTCAAAGATTAATTCATCAATAAAATATTCCTCATCAGATAATAGTAGTGATAATATATTTCAAGAATATGAAATGAAAAATAATATAGAAATAATTGAAGTTACAAATATTTGTGAATTAAATAAAACTTTATATGGTTCAGTAATAATAAGAGAAAATGCTCATGAAAAAGAAGTAGTAATGAAAACTCAAAAAATAGCGGAATTAGCTCCAAAAACATTAATTAATTATTATGAAAAAAATATTACTTTTTACAATTAAATTTAAAATAAAAAAAATAAAAAAAAAATTTTTTAATTTAAAATCAAAAATAAAAATCTTCTTACAATTCCAAAAAATAAAGAAAGTTTACATTAAAAGAAAATAATTCTGAAAATATAATAAAATTTAAAACAAATAAAATTAAAAGAAAAAAAATGATTTTAAAAGATAAAAAGTTGTTTCATATAATGAGCACAAGCTTCACTTCCACTATTTTCAACAGAAGAAATAAAAATAATATATAAAGGAGCAAAAACAATCCAATTCCACATAATAGCCCAAACACCTGAAAAAAACCAACTTCTTTGAGTATTAACATAAATATAACAAAAAATAGTACAATAATAAAAGAAAAATCCTACTAAACAGAAAACTAAAATAATTCCTATAATATTTCTAATTAAAATGGAATTTTTATATTCTTTTGAAATATGCATTTTTTCTTCTTCTGTTTTATCTCTCATTTTTTGTTCTATATTTGTTTTTTCTAAATATGATGTTAATGTTACTAATTTTATAACAAGTGTAATTCCAATTGTTGTTGCAATTGCACAAATTATTCTATCAAATTCATATTTCATTGGATAAGAAAAATTTTCTCTATGTTTTTTTATAATTCTTCTTTCAAACATTTTTTCAGTGAAAAAAAATGCATTCCAACCTAATAAATTTGCTAAAGTATTAAAGAAAATTGCAATTTTAATAACTCTAGGTTGAATTAAAGATATATATAAAATAGAAAAAGCAGGATGTAAATTAAAGAAATTATCACATAATATATTAGAAAAACTTTCTTTTACTGTATTATCTTGTTCTTTTTCACTAACTTCTGAAGGTCCACCTTGACTTTGAAATGATTTATCTGGAATTTTAATTAAACCTTTATTCAGTATTTTATCATTTTTTAAAGCTGAAGTTAAATCATCATAATCATATTCTGAATTTAAAAAAGATAATATAATACTAATTATTAATAATCCTGATATTCCTGTAAAAATCCATAAAGCTAAATTATTTTTATAATCTGAAAATTTATCTGAACATCTAAAAGGAAGTCTTCTTGTAGTTTTTATTTCACTTTCTGTAAAAGAATCTTCTAAAAAATAATAACCAACATTTTCTAAATCTGTACAAAGCATTTCTATATAATCTATATCTTTATCATATTCTAAATAAACACAATTTGGAGTAGTTCCTGTTATTGTATAATTTTGATATAAACTTGCTCTTCTATATTTTTGAGGATAATCAATTTTTAATTTATCATTTCTGAAACATCTATCTTGAAAAGCTTTATCATATTTATTATATATATCGACTCCTTTATTCGAGAAATATTTAAATAAATTTAAATTTAATATTGAATCTATTTCCGTATTTAATGGAAGATTTATAATAGAATTTGTTGAATAAGTTTTTTGAATTTTTGTAATTCCTTGTGTTGAATTTCTTATTACAGAAAATTTACTAATTATTACTTGCGTTGATGAAGTATTATAACCTAATGAAGTAAGTACATCTGAATTAAATGATATAATTAAATATAATTGATTATATGAAGAACTTTCAACTAAATCAGCATATGCTATAGTAATAAATGCAGTATTATTTGATTTACTATCTCGAATATATGCTAAATAATTATTTTTAATATTTGGTAAAATAATAATGTTAATCATATCATCTTGGCTATTCTCTTGATAGTAATAATTAGGGAATTCAGTATAATTTAAATTTGTAATTTGAGTAATCCAATCTGTCTGAGTAGATTTAATAAGTAAATTTAATTCATTTTCATCATCATCATCATCATCATCATCTAATTGACGAATACCTTTTAATTCAAATAATTTATGAACATAATAAAATATTGATAATCCTGAAAAATGAATTAAATTACTTGAATAACTTTTATTTTTAGAATATAATTTTTTAACTAATGAACTTACTAATTGTAAACTTTTATATGATGATTTATAAAAAGAAGTTTGGTTTGAATATTTTTTATCAAGTTTTTTGGAATCTTTTAAAAGACTTCCTAATTCTTTAACATTAGATATTAAGGTTCCATTGTTTATTAAATTTGTATAACTGTTATTAATTTTTTCTTCATCTTCAATAATATTTTCAATAATAATATTATTATTATCAATAATTTCTTTCATCGCAGTTCCATTTAAAGTAATTTCACATTTTAATCCAGTGAAATTTCCAACACATTTACATTGTAAATTTTCACCAGATATATAACAAGTACCATTATTTTCACAATAATCATCATAACATGAAATGCTAGAACTTACACATTTTTTATAAATATCATCATTTTTATAAATTGAAGAATATTCACTACAATTATCAATACATAAATTATAATTTTCTAATAAATATGTATTATTAGGACATTCATCAACACATGTTTTATTGTCAAAATATAAATATTTACTATTTTTTTCTGAACAAGAAACACATTTTTCATTTTCATATATTGTATCTTTTGGACATATAGTACAATATCCATCATCAGAAATAATATATTCATAAATAGAACAATTAATACATAAATATTCATTTTCAATAGAAATACCATATCCTGAAGAACATTCATTTACACATTCTTCATTTTCATAATATAATGTTGAACTATTAATTTCATTACATAATTTACATTTATTATCTGTTTCATCTAATACTTGATATAATTCTTTATCACATATTGATTTTTCTTCTATTTTAATTTTAAATCCTGTTTCAATATTTTCAGCATTTTTACCATTTAATTTTATATAATAATCACCTGATGTTGAATTATCTAATTTAAATGTACATTTAAATTTTCTTGAATTACTTTCAGAAATTTGACAAGAAGAAGATTCTATTGAAATATCCTTTTCATATAAAATACATGAAGTAATATCGTCACTTTCTAAAGATTTCTCAAATTCAATTTCTAAAATAGCTTCAATTATAGGATATAAAGTTTCAGGACTAATACTTTTAACAGGATAATTCTCATCTTTATTAATACAAATTGAATTTATTGAAATTTTCCCATTATTAGAACATAAAACACATTCATTAGAATTTTCATCATTTTCTTTATCAATTCCATATTCTTCATCACATTCATCAACACAATAATTTAATGTAATTTCATTTTCATTTCTAATTTGAATATATTTTGAACAAGTATCATTACAAAATATATCATTAATAATATATAAATTGGGTGATTCACAAGTTTCTACACATTCATTATCATTAATATATTCTTTTGGTGATTCACAAGTTTCTACACATTCATTATCATTAATATATTCTTTTGGTGATTCACAAATTTCTACACATTCATTATCATTAATATATTTATTAGTTGTTTCTGAACAATTAATACAATTTCCTATAGAATTATCATCAAGATAATAATTCAAACCTAATTCATAACATGAATTATTTGTAGTTATAATATCTACTTTTGGATTATCTGTATAATTATTATCATTTATTATGAATATTACCTCTGTTTGCTTTTGGTCTGATTTAATTCTAGAAAAATCAAATTCACAAGTTAAATTATTAGTTATTATTGAAAGATTATAACAAGAAAGATTTTCAATTTCATTTATTTTTATAGAAAAATTATTAAACAAAGAAAAATTTAAACTTTGAGTAAAAATAAAGTTTAATGATTGAGATTCTAAATTTAAAATTTCATTTGAACCATCACTTAATTCAATTGTACTAATTTTAACATCAATCAAACATTCTTTTTCAACTTCAGAAGGATCAGCATATGAAATTTCATTTGTATTTGCATTTGAACAATTAGAATAACAAACATTATCTAAATAATATTTTGAACATTGATTTACACATCTTTCTTCTTGTTTAGAATCTTTTTTATCATAATCAAAATATATTTTTAAACTATCAAATTCAGAACATTTAATACATTTTCCTTCACCATCAGAAATTGTTGAAATTTCACAACCATTTTTAATTTCTATTATTTCTGAATATTCTTTTTCAGAATCAAATATTGTATATTTCATTTTATAATTTCCTGCAATTATATTATTATATTTTTCATCTGATAAATCAAATAAAATTTTATATTTATTATTTTTCTTTTCATTATCATCTTCAACTTCAATTTCATTTTCTGTTGAAGTGCATTTAATTGAATCATTATCATTATTTGTAAGAGTAATCGATGAAATTTCACTATTTTCAAAAGTAAAATTTTCAAAAATTAATATTAAATAAGATTTACCATCAGCAATTAAATAATTATTAATTTTTGGAGTTTCAATTTGATTTATTTTTATTTTTGATAGTATTATTGTATCAATGTTACATTTTGTTTTATCATTAAGAATTATATCATATTCTCCTTCTTCTTTATTTGATAAATCAATATTTTCACAAATTATTTGTTTTCCTTCATTATTTTGACTACAAGAATCAAGTGAAATTTTATTTAAATTTTGAGAATCATTATCATCTTTTGATTTTAATAAATAAAATTGATGATTTGATTTATCAAAAGTGAAATCTGTACCTAATGTAAAATTTAATTTTTGATTTTTTTCATTAAATAAATCAAATTCATTTTCTAATTGTGCAGAATCTTTTTTATAAACAGAAATTTCTCCAAATTCTTCTTCTTCATCATCAATATTAACATAAATTTTATATTTATTTTCACTTATTGCTAAAATACATTTTTTATCAGTACATTCATTATTATTTGATTTAACTGTTATTAATTCATTTGATAAAGGAGAAGGAATTGTAAAAGAAAAAGTAATTTCTTCTGATTCTTCAACTTCAAAACAATTATCAAAAGAATTAATTTTTATAATATATAAATTAAATTCTTGATTTTTATATGTAAATTTAACATTTTTTTCTTCAGAAAAATTTCCACTTAATTCAATTAAATTTTCATTTACTGATGCTGTCATATCATTAATTTTTATTGAATTTTTAATTGAATCTACTTTTGAATTATCTTCACATTTTAAACTTGTATTAAGTGTTATTGGAGTTGTGTCAGTTTCTTTAAAATAAATAAATTTTTTATCAATTGTGAAAGTATCAAATTTAATTATTTGATTATTTTCAATAGCTGTACATTTTTTTTCATTTTCAGAGTCATCGTTATTGATTTCTTTTATTGTATAAGTTTCATATATACTTTGAGGTTCTATTTTAAAAGTAATTTTATTTTCAGTTTGGATTATTGTTAAATTATCATCTGAAAAATAAATATCAGTTTCTTCATTTTTTGAATCTTTTTTACTAACAATAACTTTTTTAACTTGATTATAATCAAAATTTTCATTTGTATAATATGAAGTTAATTCAATTGTTTGTTCAGCTCCAACATTTATATCATTAGGAATAGAAGTTTTGAATTTCATAGAAGATTCATCTAAAGTTCTTGATATATTTACTTTTTGTTCAGAATCTCTTGTATTTATAAAAATATTATATTCACCTTCTAATTCTGATGATTGTAATTCAAATTTACATTGAATTGAAAGTGTATGATTTGTGTCATTAAAATTATTATTTGAACAATCTATATAATCCATATTTCCACTTTTTTGAATTGTAATATTAGTTAATTCACAAAATAATTCAGTTAAATCAATTTCAGCTAATGTATTATAATATCCAAAATCAGGAGTATTGAAATTTGTTGTTAGAATATCATTTTTTTCATAAAGTATAAGCCCATCTTCTTTATCTTTTAAAGTTAAGGTTAAAGTTTGATTTTCTAAAAAAGCTTCTTCATTTTTTATGAAAGTAAAATTAAAATCCTCATCAGTTGTTTTATAAATAATATTATTTCCTAAATCAAAAATATAATTCTTTATATATCCTTTGAAAATGTTATTAATAGTAGTATTTTCATTATCTTCAACATTTAGAATTGTTATATTTTCATCTTCTAATTCATTATAATAAAAACATGTTTTTTCATTGAAAAAACCTTCTATTGTTATAAATTCACTTATTTGATTAAAAACATAAATTGTTCCAATTTCTACTTTAAATAAACTATCATCAAAATCAGGATAATATAAACTACATGTTTTAAAAGTTTTAGTTTCTACTCCACTAATTTCAATTTGACCTGTATTTTGACTAAAATTTCCTGAATTCGTTTCATCAGAACAAATTATAATAAAATCTTCGTTGTAAGAAATATTTGAAGAAAAAGTTATATTTTGACTATTCTCACTTGATAATATTAAAACTGGATGATCAATTGAAAATATTTCAGATTTTGGTATTTCCTGATTTGATATAATGACTTTTTTTCCTGATTTAATATCTATTTCTTCATTATCTTGATTTTTTATAGTACTTATTATTTCATAAATTCCTTCTTTTGAATTTAACAAAGATGCATTTATTGTTACATTTATTTTTTGAGGCTCATTTTCATAATTTGAAAAGTTTTCAATTTCAATGAAATTATCATCAGTTTTTTTTAATTTTATTTTTAGAAGAGTATTTGAAATATTTTCATTATATTGTATATTTATTTCTGAATCAATTGAATTTTGAATCCAAATGTTGTCAATTGAAGTTATTTCCACTTCTAAAATTCGATATTTTTTAATATAGTTTTTAAAAGTTAATAAATTTGAACTAACTAATAAATTCTTATCATAAATTGTTATGAGAATTTTATCATTTATATTATTCTTATTTATTATTAAAGTTTTTAAATTTTTATTTTTTTTTGAAAATTGTATTTCTTCATTATTTATTTTAGCTTTATATTGAAAATTATTTATTTTTTCAGGTACATTTAAAATTAAATTAATTTCTTTTGTATTAACGTTTTCAATTTTATAATTTATAATAAATAAACTTTCTTTTTTGTTATTAATTATAATTTCAAATATCTCAGGTTTTGTGTTTTCAAAAGAACATATTTTTTTTAATCCTTTTGAACATTTTAAATTTTTAGGAATTACAATATTGTTCTCTTCTACAAAAGGTAATTTGATTTCACATGGAAAATTACTTTCACATAAAAAAATATTTTCAAATTGAACCTCACTTGATAGTTTTATTTTAAAGAATAATAAATAAAGGTTAATGAAAAATAATACAAAATTCTTTTTTAACATTTATTTTAATTAATAAAATTAAGAGACTCATATAAATATTAAAATATAAATTATAAATTAATTAAATTAACATAATATAAAATTTATATTTATTATTTTTTTTAATTTATATTTAATATTTTTTTGATTTTTTTTTTTTTGAATCTTCATAATCATCATAATAATTAGATTTATTTGTATTATTATTATCAAAAGTATTTGAACTATAATCTCTTTTCATTAATCTTTTAACAAAAGGTGAATGATTATATTCAGAATGATTGGTATAATAATTATTTTCATAATAACTATTATAAATATTATTACTATAATTACCATAGTACATTTTTTTATTTTTATTTAATAAATAAGTTTTTTTTTTATTTTCCTTTTCTAACTCTTTAATTTTTTTATCTTTTTCATCACTTTTTCTTTTCCAATAATTAACTTGATTTTGTAAACATGATTCTCTATTATGTTTTTTAAAATCTTTTCTAATCATTTTTTCATTACATTCAGAACAAATAATTTCACTATAATCACATAAATTATTTAGATGATTTTCCATATTTTTATGTTTAATTAATTCATTACATTTTTTACATTCAATTTGTTGTTCTGCACATTTACTAACATGAATATTATATTTAAAGGAATATACTTTATTTTTACAATAAGGACAATCTTCATATTTTAAAGCACATTTAAAACTATGTTCAATACATTCTTTTCTATTTCCAATAAAACCACAATCTTTAGTAAGACAAATAAATTTAGTAAATTTACAATCATTAAAAAGGTGATTTTGAAAAGATTTATATAATAGAATTTCTTTGCAATCATCATTATAACATTTAAATTTTAATTTATTTAACATATTATATAAAATTTTATCTATTTCTTTCTCTTTGGAATTTGTACAATTATATGGACATTTACCATATTTATCAAAACATTCTTTACAAAAAATATTATCACAAATTGAACATGAAATTGGATTTAAAGGAATTAAAAGACAAATTGGACAAATTATTTCATCACATAATGATATAAATTCTTTTAATGCATTTTTTTGATCTATATGATTTAAAAATGTTTCATCAATTGATATTTTAAATAAATCATCAAAAAAATTAATTGCATTTACTTCCAAAAGTATACTCATTTTTTATTAGAACTCTTTTTAATTATTTTTTAGATAATTTAATTTTATCAATATTTTTAATTCATTATTGATTTAAGAAATAATAAAATGAATAAAAAATATATTAATGAAAAACAATATGTCATTCAAATTCAATTTGATATCTTCATTTTTCTTTTTAATACATTTTTCAAATTCTATAACTCCAAATTGGGATTTTACTCGGACTACTAAAGATCTTTTAACAAATGGGACAGTGACTATCCAAGTTCATCATACTTATTATTATGATTCTGACATATATTTAAATCATATTTATTCAAATAATGATAATAAAATTACTAAAAAAAATCAAATTTTTTTAGTAGAAAAATCACAATATGCTACCCGAAATTTAACAATAGATGTTGGTTTTGATAATATTAAAAGATATTACCATACTAAACAGAATGATGTTCACTATTATTTAATTTGTCCAAAAGGAACAAATAATATTAAAGAAATTTCAGTTAATGGAAGTTTAATTGATTTTAAAAGAATTTCAAAACAAGGAGAATATGAATTAAATTGTATATATCATTACTCAAATGATGATAATGTTTTATATTATGCCCTTCAAAATAATCCAAATGAAGAAAATTTATATGGATATTCATTCAGAAAAAATGTGAGTGTAAGTTATGATATTAAAGGTTCTATATTAGATTTTATTATGATAGATGAGTCAATAAATTATATTACATTTATAATTTCAAAAAATAACACAATCAAATTAAAACGTTCTTTGATTAATGATACGTATCAAAGTTATTTTTATGAGTTTGATTTGACAATTGAACATAATACTTTTTCTATAAATCAAGGTTCTTTTTATAAAACAAACAATGATAAATATATTTTATATTATATAACATACGATAAAGATTCTTCAAATTTTTCTTCTGGTTATTCAAAAAGTAGTTTTTCTAGGAAGGATAGTATCGATTCTATTAATTTTATTAAAAATTATATATTTCCTTTAGAATTTAAAAATAATACACAAATCCAATCAATGGAATTAATTCCTAATTCTCGTTATGTTAAATATATTGTAAAAGTGGATGAAAAAAATCCAGATACAGAAGCAATAGAAGAAAATATATATTATGGAATTATTGATATTGAAATTAACAAAGTGGTTTTTAATACAAATGAAACAATAAAAAATTTTTATATTTCAAATGTATCATTAAATGAATATATAATAGAAACTGAAAATAGTGTTTATTCACTTTGTGGTACAGCAACTGAAAAAGGTCAATGTTTATATAAATGTAATGAAGAATTAATACTTGATATTGAAGATTATAATAAATGTCAAAATGAATTTTCTTGTAAAGGTTCTTTATATATGCCTAATTCTATTTGTATTTCAGATTGTTCTTCAACATTATTTTATGAAAATAATAAGAAAGAATGTGGTTTATGTAGAGATATAAATGAAACACATAATTATAAAGTTTATAATGAAAAAGAATGTATAAGTAATTCAACTAAAAATATTTATGAATTATATCCTTCATTAAATATATTTAAAAGATGTTATAATACTTGTGAAAAATGTCAAGGAAAAGGAAATGAAAATTTTCATAATTGTATATCATGTGTTGAAAATTATTATTTATCTGATAATAATTGTATTAAAGAATGTAAAGAATCTTTTTATAAAAATGAAAAAGAAAGAAAATGTGAAAAATGTAATGAAAATTGTTTAAATTGTTCTAGAGGGAGTGAAAATGATAATAATTATTGTACAAGTTGTAATGAAAATCATTATTTATTAAATGCAACTGGATATGGACAAAACTGTGTAGAAGATTGTCCTATAAATACAACAAAAAAAGAAAAATTTTGTGTTGATATTATAATTGAAGAAGAAGAAGAAGAAGAAAATGAAGAAGAAGAGGAAGAAAAAGAAGAAGTTGAAGAAGAAGAAAATGAACAAAAAAAAACAGATGATATAATTGATGGAAATGAAATTGAAGAAAATATAGTTCTTTGGTATATTATATTGATTTCTTTAATTATTTTAATTGTTTTTATAGTTATATATACATATTATATTTGTAAACCTGAAGTAATTAATGAAAATGATGATGAAGTCAATACTGAATTAACCCAATTTAATAATTAGAATAATTAATTATTCTAAATGGTTAATTATTTTATATAGATTTAAATATTTTTTATAATTCTAAGGAAATTTATTTAATTTTATTAATGAAATTTTTTCAAAAAATGGATTTTTTTTCATATGAAGCTCATTTTACTTTCAATGATAAAGGAGATATAGGATATAAAACATTTACAGGGGGAATATTTTCTTCAATATCATTATTAATATCATTTATTATTGCTCTATATTTTATTCATCATTTTTTTCATAAAACAGATTTTATTATAAATTATTCAATAATAAAAGATAATTATGTTAATTTTTCATATTCAAATTCCCTTCCTTTTCTTTTTAGATTAAGTGATCAATTTTCTAATCCAATTAGTCAAGAAGGATTATATGATTTTTCTTTTAAAATTTTTTATAAAAATTCTTCAAATTATAATTTTCAATATAATGAAGTTACAATTGAAAAATGTGATATAAATAAACATTTTGGAATTTATAATTTAGATTTTAATAATATGGAAGATTTAGATTCATTTTTTTGTCCTTCTTTAAGATTAGATAATCAATCATTATATGGAATTTATGGAAGTGACCATTTTATTTTTTATAAAATTATTATTTCAAAATGTAATAATGAAACAAATAATAATTCTTGTTTATCTGAATCTGAAATTGAAAAAAAATTAAGTCTAACTTTTTTAGATTTCAGATATATAGATTATTCAATAGATAATTTTAATGGTAAAAACCCTAAAATATTAAATTTAAGAAATGAAAGAATTCTCTCCTCAATAAATATTTATAAAACTATTTTATTAACTTTTAAAAAAATAATATATAAGATAGATAAAGGATTTTTTTATGACCATTTCTCAAAAATAATTTTCCATCAATATGATAAATTACAAATTGATTCAGTTTTAATAGAAAATAAAGAAGATTCATTTCTTTCATTATCAATAATGAATAGTGGTGAAATTATAAAATATCAAAAAACTTATTTAAAATTCCAACATTATTTATGTTTCATTGGAGGAAATTCAAATTCTATTTTTTTTATTTTTTATTTATTAAATTATTTTAATTCAAAAAATTCTTATTACAAAAAGTTAATAAAGGATTTTATAATTGATAATCAAATTAAGAAAACAAATTTAAATAAAAATTTTAAAACTTTTGATAGAAATGTTTTAAATTCGACTACTAATAAATTATTAAGTATGAAAAATACTCCTATTATTTCTATGAAAAGAGGAGTTGAGGATAAAATTAAATTCCAAAAAACAATGAAAAATGAGTCTGAAAATAAAACTTCACTAAATTTATTAAATAGATATAAAGAAAAAGATGATATTGAAAGTAAATTTTCTTTTACTCTTTTTCCTTTATCTCTGTTTAAATCGAACAAAATGAAAGAATTAAATTGGTATATTAAAGAAATAAATAAGAGACTGAATGTAATTAATATATTAAATACTATTGAACAAACGGAAAATTTTGTGATTAAAAAGAAATTAAATAATACTCAAATTATTAATTCAACATTATCTAATATAAATTTAAAAAAACAGATGCCTCGTTTTTATAATAATTATTCACATGTATATCCAAAAAACAATTTTATGAGAGATTTGGAATTCAATAAATAATGAAACTTTATTATTATTATAAATAATATTTATAATTGAATATTATGTAAGATGAAATGTTTTTAATAATATATATTTAATATTTATTTCAAATTTTAATATATTTTTTTTTTCAATAACCTATGATAAAATAATTATAAAAAATGTCTGAAATAAAATTTAACAAAGAAAATTTTATATTCTTTGAAAAAGGTTCTTATTCAAAAAAATATGAAAGAGGAGCATTAATAGGAAAAGGAGGATTTGGAAGTGTATTTATAGTAAAAAACATGACAACAAATACAGAATATGCATGTAAAAAAATATCAAAATATAAAATAGAATCAAAAGAAGAATTAGAAACACTTTATAAAGAAATATCTTTATTATCAAAATTAGATCATCCAAATATAGCAAAAATATATGAAGCATATGAAGATGAAGATGCAGTATATATTATAATGGAATATTGTAAAGGAGGTGAATTATATAAAAAAATGATTGATTTATTAAATAAAGGAGAATTATTAACAGAAGAAGCAATAGCACAAATTTTTATTCAAATTATATCAGTAATAGCTTATTGTCATAAAAAAGGAGTTTGTCATAGAGATATTAAACCAGAAAATGTATTATTTATTGAAAAAGATAATAATAAATTTGAAAATAATATAAAAATAATTGATTTTGGTTTAAGTATATATTTTAATAGTGGAATTAATCAAAAAATGAAAGGTTCAGTAGGAACAATTTATTATGCAGCTCCTGAAGTTATTGATGGAAATTATAATGAAAAATGTGATGTTTGGTCTGCTGGAATTATATTATATAGTTTACTTATTGGAAATCTTCCTTTTAATGGAAGAAATCAAAAAGAAGTTGCTAAAAAAATAAAAAAAATGGAAGTTCCTTATACTGAAGATTTTAATTATATTTCTAAAGAAGCTAAAGATTTAATTCAAAAAATGCTTTGTAAAGAAAATGATAGAATTTCTGCTCAAGAAGTTTTAAATCATCCTTGGTTTAAAGTTGCTTTAGAAAAAAAAAATGAAAATCAAATTTTAAATTTGAAAATAGATAATTTTGTTAATTATGTTAATCAAAATAAATTTCAAAAAATGATTATTATGTATATTGCTTCAAGATTAAGTCATGATGAAATTCAAAATATGAAAAAAATTTTTCGTGATTTTGATAGTGATAATAATGGAACTATTACTTTAGAAGAATTTAAAGAAGGATTAAAAAAATTAAATATTATTAATAATGATAAAATTGATGTTGATAAATTATTTAATGAAATAGATACTGATAAAAATGGAGAAATTGGTTATACTGAATTATTAGCTTCTATTCTTAATCAAAATACTTATTTTCAAAAAAAAAAATTACGTGATGCTTTTCTTGCTTTAGATAAAGATGGTTCTGGAAAAATTAATAAAAATGATTTAATTCAAATTTTAAAAGAAAAAGATGCTAATAATGAATCAATTATGGAATTAATTGAACAATTAGATCAAGATAAAGATGGTGGAATTGATTTTAGAGAATTTTTAAGTTTAATGAATTTCAAAGAAGAAAATAAATAATCAATTATTTAAATTTTAAACAATTAAAAAATTTTTTTTAAAAATAAATAGTTGAACAATAATTATCTGTCTTTGAATCAAAAATTATTGATTTTTTTTCTGAGAATTTATTCAGTTTTTATTTAAAATATATCATTTTTATAATTTCATTAAAATAATATGAAATAATTATTATCATTTCTTATAATGATATAAATATTTGAGTTATATTTGACAAAACTTATATTTTTAAAATCTAATCTAAAATCTTATTTCAAATTTCAAAAAATACTAAAATGTGAGTTACTAAAAATATTATAAATCAAACATTCATTAATTTGGTTTGAAGTTCTTTATCTTGTTTTAAATATTCATTAAAATTTTTAAATAAATTATTAAAAAAACTTGAGATAAAAAATGGAATAAATATTATTTGACCTATTTCAAATTTAAACTAATAATAGAAATGATTTTCATCTTTTTTGTTGTAAAAATTCTCAAAAATAACAAATTTAAAAGATATATTGAATAAAAGAAATTCCATAACAAACAGAAATTTGAGTATAAAATGATAAAAAAATTTAGGATTTCAAATAAAACTGAATTATAACTATATTAATATTAATTTTTCTAAATTTTTAGGAAAAAATTCTACAATTTGAAATAAGAAGGGAATAACTGAAATCTCTAAAATAACTTTTAAACCATAAATAAACATACATATAAATATCATCTTTTTATTAGAAAAATAAATAATATTTTTATATTTATTTAACAATTTTACTTTAATTTCCATCTTCACATTCCGGATGAAGAATACTAAGTGGAATATCTTTTTGAGAAGGATAAAAAACAACTAATTCACAATTTTTATCAGATCTATTTTCTCCTCTATGAATAGTTCCAATAGTTTCTCCTAAAGCACATCCTTTAGTAAAACATTTTTCTTTTCCATCTTTACAAACAATATAAAATTCTCCATCAATAACATAAGCAAAACTCATAATATCATGATGATGCCAAGGAAGATTTGAATGAGGAGGAATTATAACTTTATTAATAACAATTTCTGGTTTTCCTTTTAAATAATCTGGATATTTATCTCCAGTCCACATTTCATCTGTTCTTAATATTGTTGTTGTTATTGCTTTTTTGTCTTCCATTTCTTTTTTTTTATAATTTTTTAAAAGATATAATTTTAATTAGTTATTGCTGTTTGTTTACTAATTATTAAATTATTTATTTAATGTTATTTTTTTTAAATTTTTATTATAAAAATATTAATGCCTGTGATAATTATTATTAGAATATGAAGAAAAGTAAAAAAAATATTATTTTTTTATTAATTTTAATATTTGTTCATCATTGCAAATAATATCGCATTTTTTATTTATATTTGTCAAAAAATTATTCATTTTTGTGTTTTCATGTATAACAAAAGTATCTAAATTTAAACTAGTCAAAGATTCACATCCATTGAACATATTTTTCATATTGTTAACTTTATTTGTGTCAAAATGAGATAAATCTAAACATTTTAATTTGTGACATTCATTAAACATTCCTCCCATATTAGAAACATTACTAGTATTAAAATTAGATATATCTAAAGAACCCAAACAATAACATTTATTGAACATTCCATACATATCTTTAACTTTTCTTGTATCAAAATTTGATAAATCTAAAGAAATTAAAGAGGAACATTGATTGAACATACCACTCATATTTTCAACTTTTTGAGTATTAAAATTAGATAAATTTAAAGAAATTAAAGAATTACAACCAGAGAACATTGCAAACATTGTTTCAACATTAATTGTATTAAAATTCGATAAATTTAAAGAAGTTAAATTGTTACATTTATTAAATATTCCACTCATATTAGTTATATAAATTGAATTAAAATTAGTTAAATCTAAAGTTACTAAAGAAGAACATTCTTGAAATATTGCTTCTATATTTGTAACATTTGTTGAATTATAATTAGATAAATTCATTGAAGTTACATAATGACATTTATCAAACATACAACTCATATTTTTGATTGATCTTTTAAATAAGAATTTGATTTTATTTTTTCCTAATTTATCAAAATTTAATTCTTTACAAAAATTTATTTTCTTATCATTTAAAAATATATCAAATAATTCCTCTGTTATTTTATCTTCATTTGATTCTATTTTATAATTTTCTCTTCCATCTTTTTTTGCATCTTTTTCTAATTTTTCTTTAACTTCTTTTGTTAAAGTATTTAAAATTCGAATTTTTTCTTTTTTTATTTTCTTAATATCATATTCACAAATTATATAATTTTCTTGAATATTTAGAATATTTATATTTTTTTCAATCTTTGTTTTTTCCAATAAAAATTCTAAACAATTTATATAATAATTTTTAAAATTATTTGGTTTATCTGTTTCATAAATTGAAAGATTATCCTTACATAATTTTATTCTATTTATTAAAATTTCAATTTTTTCTTTTGATTTTTGAATCTTATTGAAATGATTATCTAAATTTTTTAATAAATGTTCTATTTTATCTAATTCTGATTCATTAAATCCAATTTGATAAAATGGAATAACGTTATGAGAATTAGATGGATGATTATCTAAACATGAATCACAAATATTCATTTTACATTCAATACAATAATAATTTACTTCTTTTGAATGAGATTTACATATAAAAGGAAATTTAGGAAATTCTTTATTAAAATCAAAATCATAAATAATATTCTTTTCTTTTTTTATTAAGTTAACTTTATTATCATTATCATTATTATTATTATCTTTTTTATTTTCATTATTTATATCTTTATTATCATTATTATTTTTATTATCTATTTCTTTTTTAAAAAAAGGATGATTGAAATAATCTTTCCATGATATTCTTTCATTAATATTTACTTTTAGCATTTTATTTAATAAATCATTCAATTGTTCGTCTTCACTTAATTGACTATTATTTTTTTTTGATTCTATATTCTGTAATAAATTATATTCAGTTTTTCCTTCATAAAGGTAGTTTTTAGTTAACATATAATAAATAATTATTCCTAAACTCCATATATCACTTTTATTATTTATTATTTCCGATTTTAAAACTTCTGGTGCTTTTGCTAAATTAATACTTTTAATATTATTTTGGGGTTGGAAAAAAAGATTTGAATCAAAATAAGACAATTTAATGACTACTTTATTAATTTCCTCTAGTTTAATTAATATATTTGTAAGTTTAATACAAGAATGATATTTATCATCGTTTAAATTTTTAAAACTTTTATTTAATTGAAATAAAATATCTCTTATTTCATTTATTGAAAATGGTTCTCTTAGTTTTAAATAATCTTCTAAATTAAATGAATATAAATCCATTATTGAATAAAACATACTTTTATAATCTTTTGTTTCATTAATATTTAAAATATTTTCTGCAATTTTTAATTTTAGAATTTCATCTTTTAATGCTTCTTTATTTATTTTATATTTTTCTTTATTTATTTCTTTTATAGCTACATATTTTCCTGTTTCAATATTTTTTGCTTGATAAACATTTGTATAATTTCCATTTCCTATTTTTTTTTTCTCACTATATTTTTCCCAAAAATCATCAGACATATTTATTTTATTTTTATATTTATTTTTATAAATTAGATAATATTACATTAATAGTACATAAAATTTTTATTCAAAGAAATAAAATAAGAATTTAATATTATATTTCTTATAATAGACATATGAAAAAAATAAAAATTATTACTAATTTTTTTTAATTTAATGTTCAAACTATATCATATACTAGTAAATCTTTTGTTAAAAAATAGCTAAAATATTTTTTGGTTTACTATATTACAGATTTTTAGAATCATGAAATTACAAATATAATTATTGATAATTTTAAATATAAAAAAATAATATTTAATTTTATTTGATTTAAATGATTTATTAATTGTTAGTATTACTTAATAAATTAATTTTTTATTAATTATTTTTTTCATATTTTGTAAATTTTTTAATCAAATAATTTATAGATATTTTTTCCTAATTTTAATATATTTTTTTTTATTTCCCAAAAAAATAATATTTAAAACATAAAATTTTTCTTTGAATATTTAATGTTAAAAATTATGACATAAAAAATTATAATTTTTAATTAATTTAGAAAAGAAAAAAATGTATAATAATATTATAAATCTGTAAGTTTTTAAATATAATTGAATTAGTCCAAGTCTCCAATATCCATTAAAAGATAAAACTGATTCAATAAATAATTATAATATTACTGACCAAAATTCATTATCAAATAATAATTCTAAATTCTTAACGAATAAAGATGAACCTTTTTTCAGAAGAATAAATTCATTAAAAGCAAGAAAAATAATAGGTAATAAAAGTAATTTAAAATTAAAATATTTGAATTCTCATGTTGTTGAAACATTTCAAGATAAAAATTTTAAAGCAAGATTTTCAAATGCATTTACTAATAAAGATAAAGAAAAACCTGTTGGAATTTTATTAACAAATTCATCAACAATTTCAAATAATAATAATTCAACATTAATTAAATCAAATACATCAATTAGACCAAATTCTTCATCTTCTTATCATAAAAGAAATTTATCAAGTCCTTTAAATTTATCAGATGAATATTTTATTAAAAGAAATAAAACTTTTAGAAATGGTACTTTACATACTTTTACTTCAACAAGTGAAACTGAAAAATTACAAGATACAATTGATTATTTTTATCAAAATTCTCCAAAAAAGAAATATTTAAGGAAACAATTATCTAAAATTTCAGAGAATCCAATCAATAAAAAAATAAAAGAAAAATTTAATCTTAATAATATAAGTGATACTTTAATTTTAAATAAAGAATTTGGAAAGAAAAAAAAAGAAAATTTATTTGAAAAAAGATATTCTTATTTTATGGATAATATTGTAACTAATAAAAAAGTTAAATTTAGAATAAATTCTGATATAAATTATAAGAGAAGTTTAACAAAACCTATTTTAGATATAAAAAAAATTTTAAATTATAATGAATTGGGTTATTATGATAATTGTACAAGTGATAATCAAAGAAGTGAAAGAAAACAAATACAATTAAAAGAAATTTGTAATATTTTAATTGAAAGAAATCAAATAAGAGAAAATTTAATTAAAATTCAAAATAATAAATTTATTTCTTTTTTTTCGTTAGAAAATGAAAATGTAATTAATGAAAAATGTTCAAAATATAAAGAATCAATTATAAATTGTTGTTGTTCCAAAATAAAAAAATTTCTCAAAAATATCAAATATAGAAAAAAAAATGATTCAACAAATTTTCAAAAAATGAAAAATCAAATATTAATAAACTCAAAAGAGAGAAAACTTCTAATAATTGTACTTAAATTTTATTTTAAAAAATTACAAATATTACAAAACACAAAAGAATTAACAAATATAGTTCATTTAAAATATGCATATAAGTTATCAAATGAATATTTTCCAATAAATTTAAATCCAAAAAATATTTCAATAAAATTAGAAACAGATATTCGTTCAAATATATTTGAAAATTTCACTTTATCAAATTTAAATTCAAAATTTAAATCTTTTAATGATAATTTTTCAATTAAAAAAGTTTTTAGAAAAAATACTTCAGCATTAAATGTAATAAGATTAACATCAAAATCTTTAAAATTTATAAATAATATTGCAATAAAAGATGCATTTAAGGAAAAAAAAACTAAAGTTTATATTCAATTTGTTAATAGAATTCAAAAATTATTCCCTCAGAATAAAAAAAAATTTAAATTTTTTTTTAAAAATTCATTTTTCAAAAATGATGTTCAAAAAAAAAAAACAAATATTATTCCAAAAGATAAATATGAAAAATCTTTTTTACCTAAAGATTTTTTTGAAAGAAGAAAAGAAAAAATAAGTAGAAAATTTAAAAGAAGATTAGCATTAATAAATATCTCTGAATCTTCATTAACTTTTGAAATGAAAAAAAATAAAATATATTTAAAAAATGAATCTTTAATAAATAATAAAGATCATACAATGCAAAGAACAATAGAAATAAAATCTCAAATAGCATCAAAATTTAAAAATGAATTAGAAAGATTAATTTATTGTATTCAAGATTTAAATTTTTATCAATTTAAAAATATTTTTGAAGAATATTCAGTATCTCCAAATTTAACAGATAAACAAGGAAATACATTATTATCAATTTCAGTACAAGCAAATTGTTTTCAAATTTCAAATTATTTATTAAATCATGGAGCAAATCCAAATATATCAAATGTAAGAAATAATATTTATTTAAATTATTTTAGAAAAAAGGAAATTATCCTCTTCATTATGCTTTAGTTTATCATAATTTTGAAATTGCAGATATGTTAATTCAAAGAGGAGCTGATGAAAATGCAAGAAATATAAGAGGATTTAGTCCTTGGCAATGTTTAGATTCTACTATAAGTATTGTATAATAATTTATAAATTGGAATTTAAAGGAATTATATATTGTAATATATATATATTTTAATAAAGTTCTATTAAGATGTGAATAATTTTAATGGAATTATATATACCACATTAAATTAATAACGAATGCTAAATTAACTTTTCCAAATTAAAGTTATTATTTTGAATAATCAATATTATCTTAATATTTGATTGAGTGATGAATGATAAAGAAAAAAAAAATAATCTTGAAAATTCTATATAAAATAAATATATTTTTTTTTCTTTTATAAAAACAACTATTTTTTTCTTTTAAAAAAACATTAAAAAAAAAGAAAAACCAAAAAAAAACAAATTTAAAAACTATAATAAAAATATAAAAATAAAAAAAAATAAAAAAAAAATATAAAAAAAACAAAAAGAAAAAAAAAATGTTAAAACTCTCTCAACTAGAGCGCTATGATTTAGACAAGCAAATCGACCGTTGTTACAATGAAACTTTAATAACTGAGCCCGAGATAAAAGCATTAATATCAAAAGCAAAAGAAGTATTATCAAAGGAGGAGAACGTGGTATTAGTGCACGCTCCAGTGACAGTATGTGGAGATATACATGGTCAATATCACGATTTATTAGAATTATTTAAAATAGGAGGTACATGTCCAGATACAAATTATTTATTTATGGGAGATTACGTAGATCGAGGAAATAATTCAGTAGAAACATTATGTCTTTATTATTTTTAAAAATAAGATATCCAACAAGAATATATTTAACAAGAGGAAATCACGAATCAACAGAAATAACACAATTATATGGATTTTATGATGAATGTTTACAAAAATATGGAAATATGAATGTATGGAAAATGTTTACTGAATTATTTAATTATTTCCCATTATCAGCAATAATAGATAATAAAATATTATGTTTACATGGTGGATTATCTCCAGATATACAAACAATAGATGAAATAAGGAAATTAGATAGAAAAAGAGATGTGCCTTCATCAGGAGCAATGTGTGATTTATTATGGAGTGATCCTGAAGAAAGAAGTGGATGGGGTGTTAGTCCAAGAGGAGCTGGTTATATTTTTGGACAAGATGTTTCTCAGAAATTTACAGAAAGAAATAATTTAATGATGATTAATAGAGCTCATCAATTAGTCATGAAAGGATTCAATTGGAGTCATGATAATCTTGTCTGTACTATCTTCTCTGCTCCTAATTATTGTTATAGATGCGGAAATCAAGCTGCTATTATGGAAGTTGATGAAAATTTACATTATAGTTTACAACAGTTTGATCCTAATCCTATTAAAAGAGGGAAACTTGATATTACGAAAAGAGCTCCAGATTATTTTTTGTAATTTTTTTTTTTTAGGATGTTTTTTTTTTATTATATTTTGTCTTCTTTGTTGTGTTTTTTTTTATTATTGTTTTTTTGGTTTTTTAAAAAAGGTTTTTTCTATAACTTTTAAGGTTTAAATACTTAAATAAATATTTAAAAAAAGAATTTTAATTATTTTAGAATATTAAATTTTATAAACTTTAAAATATTAATTTTTTGTTTTTTTTTTTTTAAATGAAAAAAATATAAAAAAATAAATTTTATGTTAATAAAAAGATTATAAAAAATAAAATCTTTTTTTTTAAAACAAAAAAAAATTTAAACAGTATTTCCATCAATAATTTCAACACTAGGAATTCTTTTTTGAATTTCAGGATAAATGTCATCAGGAAGTTTATCTTGTGGTTTAGAATCATATAAAGTAGGATTTTCTAAAGCAAAAGGATTTCCTTTAAAAACAACATCTTTTAATTCAGTTAAACTAGATAAATTATTTAATTCATCAATTTTAGCAATTAAATTATTTCCAATATATAATTTTTGAAGATTAACTAAACTTTTAAATCCATCTAATTTTTCAATTTCATTATAAGAAATCCAAAGTTCTTTTAAAGTTTTTCCTAAAAAATCTAAACCACGAACAGCTCTTATTTTATTTCTTCCTAAAGATAAAATTTCAATGTTATCAAAATGAAGATCTGGTATTTTTGATATAAAATTTGATGATAAACTTAATTTTTTACATCCTTTAATATAATTTAATCCATTTGAATCTAAATCTGCAATTCCTCTAAAAATTAAATCAACCCATTCTTCATCACATAATTTTTTTCCCTCTTCTTCATGTTCTTTTTCCCAATCTGAAATTGCTTCTTGAAGAGATTTTTTCTTTTCCATTGGACGAAAAACAACTGCTGCCATTTTTTTTTTTTAAGTTACTAAATTAAATTTTATTATTTTATTTTATTTTAATTATTTTTATATTTTAATTTTTGAATAAATTTTAAGTTTTTTTTTTAATTTTTTTTAAATGAATAATATTTATGAAAATGATGAAATTTTAAGAAATACTTTATATCAAATTAAAAAATTTTCGAAACAATTAGAAAAAGAACAAGAAGATTTTTTAAATTTAAAAGAAAAAACTGAACTTTTAATTAATTCTTTAAAATGTTCTTTAGATTTAGTTAATCCATCTCCAGAAGAAAAATTATCAGATTTATCTCAAGAAATAAATAATTATATTAAAACATCAAAAATTGAAATGTCTTTAATGGAAAATACTCTTCAAAATTTATCAAATAGTCAAAGTAATGATAAAATAAGAAAACAACAATTTTTTGAAAAAGAAGATGTATTTCGTAATAGTGAATTATCTGTTTTATTTGAAAGAGAACATAATTTAAGGTCAATATATTATATTTCTATAAATTTATTATTTTGGTTAATGATTTGGGTTATGATTTCTAATTATCAAAAAACAGGACATGCAATTGATTTTGAATTTTGGAATAATAATTTAAGAGGATTAAAACATGTTTTTAAATTACATTTCATTTTATTTTTATATTGTAATGTAATATTAATTGATATTCAAATAATCAATTATTTAGCTAAAAAATATAAAAAAATTTGGTATATTCCAACATTTTTAATATATTTTATTATAATTATGATAATTCCTATTTTTATTTATTTATATTATCCTCATCCAACAAATAATTTTATTCCTGGTGCTGTAATAGCAGCAGAATCAACTAGAATAGTATTAAAATTACATTCTTATTTTAGAGAAAAAATTTTATATGGTTTAAAAGAATTTCATATGGAATATGTAAATTATAATCCTTCAACAAAAAATAAATCAGTTCATATTCCAAATATAACAATAGAAAATTATTTCATAGAATTAAAAAGATTTATGTATTATTTTTTTTGTCCAAGTTTAGTATATAGAGATGATTATAATAGATTACCAAAATTTCGTCCTTTATCATTAATAATGTATATAATGCATTTTATATTTACAGTAACATTTTTCTATGTTTTTTTCCTATATATTTGTACTCCTTATTTAAATTTTAAATATATCAAAAATTATTATCATTTATCATTTTATTTATTAGATGCATTACATATGTCTCTTCCATCTGCAATTTTATTAATGATTGGTTTTTTTATGATACTTCATACTTGGATGAATATATTTAGTGAAATTATTAGACATGGTGATAGAAGATTTTATGAAGATTGGTGGAATTCAACTAATTTTGAACAATATTATCGTAAATGGAATATGGTTGTTCATGAATGGTTATATTATTATTTATATAATGATATTAGAAGATTTTCACTTGGTAAATTATCTATTAATTTTTCTAAAATTACTGTTTTTATTGTCTCTGTTTTTCTTCATGAAATTATTATTACTGTTTCTTTTGGTTTTTTTTTCCCTGTTTTATCTATTTTTTTTGGAGGACCAGGAATTATTTTTACTTATATTAAAACAACTTCTAAAAAATATAATATTATTTTCTGGTTAGAAATGCTTATTGGTCCTGGTTTAATTGTTTCTTTATATATTTGGGAATTTAATTTAAGAAATGCTTTTAAATTTATTCCTTTTGAAAAAAAATGGCATAAACATATTCCTAAAATTATACTTATGTATAAGAATAATTATAAAAATAAATTGATTGAATTATCTAATAAATATAATTAATTATATAATAAAATAAATATTAAGTGAAAATTTAAATAACAATAATAACAAAAATAAATATATATATAGGTTTAATATATTTTAAATCATATTAATAACAATTAAATATATTATTTATTAATTTTTAAATTACTACAAATATTTTCTTTAAAATAATCAACTCCATATTCTTTATATTCTTTATTAGAAATAAAAAACTTTCCAAAATTATTAGTATAATTATCATTAAAAAACAATCTTGCGCCTTTCCAAGAATCTAAAACAGGATCATTCGCATTTTTAATATTAATATCATTTCCATTTTCCATATTTCCAATAATATCATTTTTAATTCTTTCACTTAAATAAGGATATTTAGTATTACCTCCAGTAACAAAAATTTTATTACTTAAAACTTTTCTTTGTTCATTATTAATAATTTTAAAAATAGAAGAAATAATTTCAATAATTCCGGCTTGTTCAACTCCAATAATATAAGGTTTAAATAATAATTCAGCACATCTAAATTGATCAACTCCTAAAGGAAAACTATTATTTTTCATATAAAAATTATATTGATATTGTTGTATATTTTTATAATAATCTTTATCCATTTCTTTAATTTGATTTTCAATATCATGTAATCTATTCGTTTCTTCATCTTCTTCTTCACTTAAATTATTTTTATTAACTTCTCTATAAGCATCCCAATCTTCATCATTTTTTCCAAAATCATCATCTTCACTAATTGAAGTAGTATTTGATATATTTTCATTTTTTTCTTTTCCTAATTCTGCTAAAGCTTGCATTCTTTTCATATTAGATTTACTATGTCTATTCATCATATCTTTTCTTAATTCTTGATATTTATTTAATCTATCTATAATTTCTTTCTTTGTTTTATATAATGATACTAAATATTTTTCTGGATCATCTTTTTTTAATTGTTCTATTTTTTCTTTTTCTCTTTTTATTTGTTCTCTTTTTTCTAATCTACTTAAATATGCATTTTTTTGCATTTTTTGTATTCTTTTCATTTTTATTTGTTCTTGAGTTAAATCTTCATCTGGCATTGATAATAAAGGCCATTTTTTTTCTATATCTTCTACTTTTGTATTATCTAAATTTTGAACACTATTATTTAATTTTGTTGATATTTTACTTATTCTTTTCTGAATTTCTTCTAAATTTTCATATCCTGAATTTGTTAATGCTTCTTCAAATTGATATTTATCTGTTTCTTTTAATTGTATTATTTTTTCTAAGGAATTTAATTCATTTTGATAATTTTTTAATGTTTCTTCTCTTTTCTTTTGAAGTATTTCTTTTAGTCTTTTACTTTGTTCTTTTTTTTGTTCTTCTTTTATTTTTATTTCTTCTTGAGATAAAATTGGAACTGGTAAAAAAGGAGGTCTTTCAAAATAAATTAATTTATTAATAACATTATTTTTATTACTTATATTTTCTTTTTCATCAATATAATCTACAAAATTAGTATATGATTTTAAATAAGAAAATTTATTATTATTTTTATTAGATTCTTTAATTGAATTCATGACTTTATGATACATATCTAAAGTACCAAAAATATTAACTAATTCAAATTCTTTATATTTTTCTTGTTCTTCTTTGAAAGCTTTACTTAATAAATTTAATTGTTTTTCATAATCAAGAGCAGTCATAGTATAATTATCATAAATATATTGAATAACTTCACTACTAAATTTTTGTTTTAATTCAGGATATTTTAAATGTAAAGACATCATTAATAAATCTCTTGCATTTTCACTTCCAATAGAAATTCTTCTTGATTTATCAAGCTCAATTTTACTTTTAAAAATAGGAACAATATGTGTAGTTTGAAAAGAAGAAGAAATAATTAATCCATTATAATTATTATTAGAATTTCTAAAATCAGGTTGATTATAATATAAAGAAAATAACATATCAATACCATAACAAATAGAAGGAACACCATAACATTCAAATAATAATTCAGTAATATTTTTTCTAGAATAATTTAAATTTGCAAAAGGTTCTGTAATTAAAATAGGATGATTAACATTAGAATCTTTAATATTTAAATTAGAAAATATATGATCAAAAATATGTTCTTGAGTTCCAAAATGAGTAACAATATTTTTTTCAAAAGGAGATTTTTTATGAATTTTTCCTTGTTCAAATTCAAATATTTTATTTCCAACTACAAAAGAAGAAATTGCGGAATCTGTTAATTTTGGTTTTGCTACTAAAGATCTAAAACGTAAATTTGGCTCTTCACAAATTGACCATCCTGATCTGCATTCATATGATCCATTATCTATTATTATTCCTGTTTCATTTGATATTAAATTTGTATCTAAATTTTCTTTTTTAAAATTAAAACTTTCAAAATTTGGAGGAATATCAAATAATAAATGCTCTATTTGTTTTATATATTCTTTTTGGTTATTTGATGAATTTATTTCCATTTTTTTTTTAAATTTATTTTTTGATATTACAAATTTTTCAAATTATTTATATTTTTATTTATATATTATTTATATATAAATTTGTTTTTTGTTTTATTTTTTTTCATAAAAAAAATGTTATTTTTTTACATTCTTTTTTATATTTGATAGTTTTCATGACATTTGAAATTATTTTTTATTAAAATTTTCTTTTTCTATTATAGCTTTTACTACTGATTTTGTTATATTATTAAATAATCCAGTTTTTAATCTTTTTATTGGTGGATTTATTTTATATTTATATTTAGGAATTATATTTTCAATTATTTGTTTTGGCCAATCAAATATTGAAGTTTCACAAAAAAGATTATAACTATCTTCTTGTGTTAATTTCATTTTCCCTGATTCATATAAAATTCCATCAACACTTTTATTATAAACTTCAATAAAAGGGAGGTTAATATCTATATTAAAATCCATTGAAAAAATATCATTTTTATCACATTTTTCCCTTTTTTCTTCATTATCTTCATTTTCATAATATTTATTTTCATTCATTTTATTTGCAAATTCATCTATATTAATCTCATTAAATTTTTCATAATCAAAATAAAAAAATAATCTTTGTTTATTATTGTAAAAACTTACATTAAAAAACTTCTTTAGAAAATCCTTTGAGTTTTTTATTTTTTTAATTGATTCACATAAAATTTTTGTTTGAAATAAATTTAATACAATTTTTTCAGTTTGCATATATTCTTCTTTATTTAAATTAATTAAATTAACTTTAAGAGTAAAATATCCTGGTTTTAATTTATATATTTCATTTAAATCTTTTTTTTTTTTAGCAATAAAAAAATAAGAGGATAATCTTAAATCTTCATAATTTAATATTTTTGGATTTGGAGTTAAATTGAAATTTATATTTTCGAAAGAATTTTCCTCTCTATAAGAAAGAGCTTTTCCAATTAATTTTCTAAATTTTTTAAAACTAAAAAAATAATTGAATAAATAAAAATCCCAGTTAATAAAATTATTATGAAAAATATAAAATAATAGTTCATAACTTATTATTTTTTCAATTTTCACATTTTTTTCTACAACTTTCATATATGCAGTAGGTAATGTAATAGTTACTTTATAAGTCATATTTTTTGTATACCATGGAAAAACTAATTTTTCATAAAATTGATTGTTATTTTTTAATAAATTATTTTTTGGAATTGAAAATTTAGATAAATATTTAAATAATAATGTATCATCAAGTTGAATGAAATTTTTAGAATCTTCATTTAATTTAATTATCATTGAATAAATCAATTTAATATCATCAATAGAAATAATATCATAACAATAAAATACAGGAATTAAAGAAAAAGGAATATAAACATTATATTCCTTTTTATCCTTTAAATTTTCAAATTTAATATTTATAGAATATATTTTTAATATAACATTACTTCCTTTATTATTATTTAACTCTTTTTCTAAATAATAAGTTAAATTTTCATTATTTTTACTTTCTATTAATTTCATTAAATGTGTTTTAATTATTTTTTCATAATATTTACTCTTATTAAAAATATTATTTGGTTCATAATTTAAGTTATAAAATCTTGATGTTGAATTGAAAAATTCTTGTTGAAAAATTATACCTTCTGCATTTCTATTAGAATTCATAATATCAAAAGTACTTTTACTATCTCCTTTCAATTCTTTTTGATTTCTATATTTTTTATTATATAAAATTTTTTTAAATATTGAAGAATAATGATTATTTTTCTCTTTATATGGAAATATTTTTTTCATTGAGATTGATTTATTAATTTTAGGAAGTAATAATCTATTTTCTTTTCTTTGAAAAATATTATGTGATGAATTATTTTCTCTTAATAATTTTTCACCACTTTCAGGTAAATTATATTTATTTCTCATATGAATTTTATTTTTTCTTCCTGATAAATTAATATGTGTATTTATAAAATCTTTTCCAATTAATGATGGGTTTGAATTTGATAAAATAGAATCTACATAAATTTTTCCATCTATATAATTTTTATAATTTTCTGATTGTCGTAAAAAATTTTTTGTTCTAAAAATAATACCAGTAATTTTTTTATTTTTCATTATTAATTTTTTTTATTAAAAAAAATAGAATAATGAAAAAGTTTTATTATTTATTTTATAGAAGTAAATTAAAATTAAAATTTTTTATTTATATAATCATCATCAAAATAATTTTATAATCAAATAAAACCAGAAGCTCTATTTTACAAAATATTTTTCTAAAAATAAAACTTAATTTAAAATAAAATAAAAAAATTTACTTAAGTATAAATTTAATTTGTTTCTTCTTCAATTTCATCTTCATCAAATAAAATTTCTTCTTGAACTAATTTTAAAGGTTCTTGTTCTTTTATTCTACTATATTTATATTTAAAAGCAAAACCATAATTATTAACTAAAATAAATTCATCTTTTTTTTTTTACTAATAAAACATTTATAAAAATCTGCATAATGTCTAATTTTTTCACAATGGAAAGGAACAGTAGAATCATTAAAAAGTCTATCTAAATATCCTCCGAAAAAAGAATTAGTTGTACTTTTTCTTCTTAACAAAAGTTTTTTATCTGAATGATTATTACAAAGACATTTGTATTTTTTCTTATCTATATTTTTTAATTTAAATATATTAATTTCATCAATATCACATATACATAATAAAAACTTTTCTTTTTCATCTAATGAAAAATTATTAACATTTACTTTTTGATTTCCCATATAAATACAATATAATAAAATATTATTATTTGTATTATAAATATGTATTTTATTTCCTATATCATTTACTACAATAATTTTATCTTCTCCTTCTAAATAAATTTTTTTAATGGAATCAAAATTAGTTATAATCCCTTTTTTATTATAATAAGTAATTTTATGCTTTTCACCAACATAATAACTTGTAACATTTATTATATTTTGTTTTTCATAAATTGTAGGAATATAAGCAAAGGAAATTATTTTTTTTTCATCAGTATAATTTTCTTTAACGGAAATTAAATTATCATCAACATCAACTCTACTAATTTTATTAATATATTTAAGAGAAGATAATTCAAAAACATAAATTTTATTCCATAAACAAATAAAAACTATATATTGAGTAATAAAAAAATTAAAAATTCTTTCATGACAATCAATTATTCCAATTGTTCTTTTAGAATAATCATCCCAAAATGTAATTTGATTACATTTATAATATTTATTATTATCATCACCTAAAAAAACAACAATTGAAGATAAATAAAGAACATTTGCTTTAATTATTGAACCAATTATTTCTTGTTCTTCATCAAGATCTGATAATAATTTAAATGTTTTTGAATCATATATTCTATAACCTGAATTAGTTGCAAAAGTTATTAAATTTTTATTTTTATTAAAATCAATATTATTTATCACTAAATAAGGAAATTTATTCCATTTAGGATGATTTGTAAAATATATTAAATCATCGTTTTCTTTCATTATTTTAAAACTATATTTTATTATGTGGAATATTAAAAATAAATATTTAAAAAAATTAAAAAATAATAATTATTTATATTTTTATTAATTCTTCACTACTTGAATTTGTTTTAAATATTTCATATATATTATATTATAAAAGATTTCAAGAAAATTTCCAATTTTATCTCTTTTTTTTTCCATTTTTTCAGCAATATAATCATATAAAATATTTAAATCTTCATCACTTCCATCTTTAACAACTTCATATTTTTTTAAAATATCTTCAACAATTTCTCTTCCAAAATCATTATTAGCTTTATTAATTAATTCATTTAATCTTTTATTTCTATCATCAGCTTCTTTTAAAGAAACAAAAGAATTACTTTTTAATAAATCTTCTAAAATTGGAATATCTTCTTCATTATCATTATTTTCAAATTCTAATTTATCTCTTAATCTTTCTTCATCAGTATATTCTGAATTTAAAAGAGTTGCTTGAACAAAAGTATTTCCTTCATTTTCATCAACATTTTCTAATATATTTGAAATATATTTATCTCTTTCTATATCATTATAATTATTTTGTTCTGTTTTATTGTTATTATCATTATAATTTTCATTATAGGTTTCTGTTAAATTATTTTCATCATTAAATATTTTTTCATATTGTTCTTTTTTTAATACCTAAGAAAAAAATATTAAATTTATTTTTTACATTTATCATAAATTCAGTTGCTCCCATATCATTTGTACTTTTTCTAAATATTTTATTATTATTATTAATTATATTATTAGAATTTTTCTTTTCTAAATTTTTTTTTTTAATTATTTGATTAGATTTTTTATGTTCAATTTCATCACATTTTAAAGGAATTTCTTTTATTGGTTTATTACTATTTACTTTAACTTTCATAGTATTTAAATATTTATTATTTTTATGTGCTTCTTTCATAGTTTTATTATTTTGACCAGGAACAAAAGCTAAAATAGCTCTTCTTGACTATTAAATTATTATAAAAATATATATTACAAGAGTCTGTGATTGATTTTTATTACTTGGATTCATTCTAATTCTTTTTGAATCATTATTATCTTTTCTTTCTGGTCTAACTGGACCAATATTATTATTATTTAATTTTTGACTACTATTTTGTTTAACTAGTTTATTATTATTATTATTTATATTATTTAAATTATTATTATTATTTATAATATTCTTATTACTTTTTTTATTATTTAATATATTAAAAATTCCATAATTAAAAACTTGTTGCATACTAAATCTCTTAATTGGATTTTTTTCAAGTAAAAAATAAATTAAATTTAATAATTTATGAGAATAAGTTCCTTTAATAGTTTTTTCTAAAGGAGCAGGAGGGTCACTTAAAATTTTCATAAAAATTCCCATTTGACTAGTTGATTCAAAAGGTTTTTTGAAAGTAATTAATTCATATAAAATACAACCTAAACTCCACATATCAGTTTTTTCATCATAAGCTTTATTTCTACACATTTCAGGAGATAAATAATATGGAGTTCCTATTAATGTATATGCAAATATATTATTATTTCTTAATTTTTTTGATACTCCAAAATCTCCTATTTTAATATGATTATCTTTTGTTAAAAAAATATTCATTGATTTTAAGTCTCTATGTATTATTTTATGTTTATGTAAATAATCTAATCCTTTACATATTTCATATAAATAATTTTTTATTTCTGATTCTGTAAATTTAGTATTTGATTGTTTTTTATTTAATATTAATTGAAATAAATCTCCATGTTCGCATAATTCCATTACTAAACATATTTTATTTTTTTCAAATGTGAATGTTTCATACATTTTTATTATATATTCGTTTTTTAATTCAGAGAGAATTTTTATCTCTGATTCTATATATTCTTTACTTTTGTTATCTTTTTCTGAAAGATCAAAAACTTTCATAGCAAAATAATCATTATTTTTTTGTACTTTATATACTGAACCATATGCTCCTTTTCCTAATGATGAAAGAACTAAATAATCTTTAATTTTTTTAATCATATTAGAAAATATTTAAATTAAAAAAATTAAAGAAAAAATAAATCATCAGAAAAATTCTCTCTTTTTAATTATTGTCAATATCAATATAAAATAATTAAAATAGTCCAATATTTTTCAAAATATATGATTTTTTTTATTAAAACAATTTATAAAATTAAATACCTACTCTAAATTTGAAGAATTTATATCATTTCATAAAATATATTCATTTTTGAACATAAAAAATAATATTTTTATAATAAAATTATTTGACATTAAATCCATAATTTAAATAAAATTAGAGGTTATCTAAAAATTATTTTTAAAATATTTAATCAAATTAAACAGTTGAATTAAATAATTGGACATTAAATAAATTTTTATTCTTTTAAAAAAATATATAAAAAATAATGGTTTGTTTTTGAAATTTTATATATTTATTTCCATTAAATATTAAATAAAAAATATGTCATTATTTGCAAATAATGATGATTCTTTTCAATTATTAAGACAAGATTCAAATTTAAGTTTTTTTCACCCTGTCCAATTTGAAAATAAAACTCATGAAAATAATTGTTTTGTAAGTGTTGTTTTTCATTCTCTTTATCATTTTGAAGAATTAAAAAATTATTTAATCAATCTTCAATTAAACCAATCTTCACCACAATTAATAATTCAAATTGTTTCTATATTAAATTTATATCAACAAATAAATAAAGATAAACATATTCAAAATATTTTAAATCCAAATGAATTTAGAAATGAATTAGCAAAAATTTTTAAAAAAGAAAAATTGTTTCAATTAAATGAAGAAGGAGATCCAATCGAATTATTAAATTATTTATTAAATTGTTTTCATTCCTTTATTATATCTAATGAAGAATCAATAGAAATTTCTGATAAAGAATGTAAAGAAAAATGCCTTATTCATAAATTATTTTATATTAATTTAACCGAAGTTTCTAGATGTACAAACTGTAAAAAAGAAAATAAAATAAAATATGATAATAATTATTTTATTGAATTATTAAATGTAAACTTAATTTTAGAAAATATAAAAAATAAAGTTAATTTCAATCAAATTAAAGGAAATTTAATATTTTTTTCTAAATATGGAGTCCAACTTGTAAATCAACAATGTGAAAATTGTAAAAAAAAAATAAAAAAAGAATATATTTGTGAATCAATAGGAAAATATTTTATAATTAATTTAAGTTGGAATGGAAATTATTCTAAAATGGAAGATTTATGTAATTTATATATAATGATTGGAAAAGAATTTGAATTAAAAGATTTATATGATAAATGTGAAAATAAAAAATTTTATTTTATGGGAATGTTATTATATTGGTCAAATCATTATATTTGTTTATTTTATGAAAGAAAATTAAAAAATTTTATTATGTATGATGATAAATTAATAAAAAATTTTTCTTCTTGGAAAGATTTAATAGAAAATTTAATTATAGGAAATTACCAACCAATAAGTTTAATTTATGGAGAAAATAAAGATGATAATTTAAAATATATATTTGATTTAAGTGATAATTACTATAATAATATAATGAAAAATTGCAGAGAACATGATGAAAATAAAAAGTTAAATAGTGATTATACATCATCAAAAGTAAAAGAAGATGAATGGGAATGTGAATTTTGTAAAAATATTAATGATAATGATAATGAAATTTGTTCTAAATGTGGTAGATCAAATCAAAATATTTTATTTATGATAAATGCTAAATATGAATACTTAATTTCAATTAATAAAAATAATTTAAATGAAAAACAGAAAAAATTTATTGAAAATTATCAACTTAAACAAAAAAAAGAAGAAAAAACTAAAAAATGGATTTGCCCTGTATGTAATTGTAAAACAAATTTAGTTTCAAATCCTATTTGTACTATATGTAGTTCAAAAAATAATGATTTATATGATTTAATAATTGAGCAAAAAAAATATAAAAATCCTAAAAATGAATCTGAACAAAATCAAAATAATGAAATAAATAGAAATCATGATGATATGAATAATAATAATAATGAAATTTATAAAAAGAAAGAAGAGATAAAAAGTAATAATGATATTATAGATAAAAATAATGAAAGAAATAGAATTAATGATGTTATAGATAAAAATAATGAAAATCATAATATTATAGATAAAAATAATAAAAGAAACAGAAACCATGATGTTATAGATAAAAAAAATGAAATAAATAGTAATAATAAAGATATAAAAAGAAATAATGAAATTAATAACAATAACGAAGATATAAAAAAAAACAAAGAAGATATAAATAGATTTATTGAAGAAAATAAAAATCAAGAAAAAAATAACAAAAATGAATTGAATAAAAATAAAGACAATAAGAAAAAATATGATGAAAAAGAAATATCAAAAGAACAAGAATTAATTGAAGAACAGAAAAAAAAATATATTAAAGAAAATAATAAAGATATAAAAAAAGAAGAAGAAATAAATAAAAATTGTGTATGTCCTAAATGTAAAACAAATTTAAGAAGTAATACATATTGTTCTATATGTAACAGAGAAAATAATGAATTAATTTTTGAACATGAAAAAAAAAAATTACAAAAAAAAATGAAAAATAGAGAAGAACAAATATTAATAGAAAAAGAAAAAAAATTAAAAGAACAACAAATATTAATAGAAAAAGAAAAAAAATTAAAAGAACAACAAATATTAATAGAAAAAGAAAAAAAATTAAAAGAACAACAAATATTAATAGAAAAAGAAAAAGAAAAATTAAAAGAAAAACAAAAAGAAGAAGAAGAAAAACAATACAATGAATTATTAGAACAAAAGTATCGAAATAATCAAGATTTTAAAACAGAGAAATTATTAAAAAAAGAATTAGATGGAAAAAAAGATGATTCAACTATTTATTCATCAAAAACTTCATCAAGAAGAAAGAGTAATGAAACAAAAAGTGTAATAATAGCTCAATCAAGTAAAAAAAAAGATTTTGAAAATAAAGATAATAATGTAATGAATATTTATTTAAAAAAATCAAAAAGAAAATCAAAAGATAGAAAAATGAATATTAATAATTCTCTAGATGATAATGAAAAACCAAAAAATTATAATTATAATATTGAAAGAAATAAAAATAAATCAAAAGAAAAAAAAAGAAATGATGATGAATGGGTGTGCTTAAATTGTAAAATTCCTAATAAAGAATCAGATATAAAATGTGTTTATTGTGGTATACCTTGTCAAAAATTTATTGAATTTGATAAATTAGAAAATCTTAAATATTTAGAAACTATTAATACTGAAAATATTCCAAAAAGACCTTCTGATTGGAATAATAATCCTATTTCAAATAATAATAGTAATCAAAAATCTAATAATAACGTTATTATTAATAATTCTCATAATGATAGTTTTAATAACATTAAAAATAATAGCAATAATCAAAAAAATAATAATTATCATAATCAAATTATTATTAATCAAAATAATATTATATTAAATTATAATAATTATTCCAATAGTAAAAATAATCTAACTGAAAATGTTAATGAAAAAAAAGAAAATTTCAATAAAAATCGTAGTCAAATTTATATAAATAATTTAAATTCTAATAATAAGCAAATTAATGACAATGAAATTGACTATAAAAAAAATCCTGAACTAATAGATAAAATCATAACACCAAAAAGAAGTCCAGAAAAACATAAAAAAAAGAAAAAAACAGATATGGAAAAATCAATTTTGAATAATAACAATTTATCTAAAATATGTGATAAATGTTATAATCGTTATGAAGGGGAAATTTGTTTAGATTGCTATAATAAAGAAAAATCATCAAATATATCAAAAAAATTTCAAACTAAAGAAAAGAAAGAAGAAAAAAACTTTTCAATAATGTGTCCAAATTGTAATGGACATAATTTTTATGGAAATAAATGTACAAAATGCGGTATTAAAGTAAAATGGGAATGTCCAAAATGTCAAGAAGAAAATCCAATCAAAATTGGCACTTGTAAAAAATGTGGAAATAAATATGAAAAGTTTATTAATTAATTTAAATAAAAAGTTCTAAAAAATTTATATATGAAATTATAATAGACATTTATTATTTCAAAAATTAAATTATTTATTTTAATTGTTAAATCACACTAAAAAGAAATTTATATTAATAAAAATATAATATTAAATAACCATATATTCTAATATAGAAATTTCATTTACAAAAAAAATTAAAATTCATTTGCCCATTTATCATCATATTCATCATAATTATCTTTTTTACTTTCAACTAAATTTTGATATTTAATATTTTCTTTATTAATAATATTAGTAAAAGATTCTTGATTTTCAAACATAATTTTAGAATAATCTTCCTCAATACTAGCTTTAGGAATAAAAGGAGGATTTAATTTAAAATCAATTAATTTATCCCAATCAAACTCTACAAAAAATTTTTCTTCTTTTAACACACTAAAACTACAATGTCTTTCTTTAACTTTTTTTTTTAATAAATTACTAATTAATTCATTAATATCTTTATAACTACTAGAATTTAAAGGAAAAATTAATGGTTGATTTACAGTTTCTTTATAAATATCAAGAATATCTTTAGCATCATTTCCAAAAGGATATTTTCCATAAAATATTTCAAAAAGTGTAACTCCAATAGACCAATAATCACAAGACATAGAATAACCTTTTCCTTTTAAAATTTCTGGTGCAATATAATGTGGAGTTCCAATAACAGTTGAAGTATAATCTTTACATACTTTTGAAGTTCCAAAATCTATTAATTTTAAATATCCATTTCCATCTATCATTATATTATTTGGTTTTATATCTCTATGTGCTATCATTTTATTATGTAAATAATCTATTGTTATTAATAATGATGCTATATAAAATTTTGTCTCATTTATATTATGTAAATTATTCACTTGACGATTTTTTTTTAAATATTGTTCTAATGAAATTCCATTTATAAATTCTATTAAAAAAAAACAAAAAAATTCATTTTTTAATGTTTTCACCATTTTAACTATAAATGGATGATCAATAGTTAACATTATTCTTCTTTCATTTACAAAATAATTAGCTAACATTTTTTGTTTATTAACAGCTATTCTTGAAACAGCTTTTATAGCATATACATTTTTATTATTATGTACTAAATATACATTACCAAATTTTCCTTTTCCTAAAAATTTAATTATTTTTAAATTTTCTATTGAAATATCATCATCTTGTAAAGATAATTTTTTAATTAAATAATTTTTAGTATTTTCATCATTTAAAATTAAACTAAAATCATCTTTTGATAAAATATAACAAACTACTTTTTTTCCTACTGCAATTACTGTTGCACTTCTTATATCATTTGATGTTAAAATTGCTCTTTCTCCAAAACAATTTCCTGTTTCTAAATGTCTTAAATATTTTCCATCTTTTGTTATTTTTACTCTTCCTTTATATATTAAAAAAAAACTTGAACCTAATGTTCCTTCATTTACTATTATATCTCCATTTTTATATTTTTGTTTTTTCATTTTTATTGCTATTTTTTCTAAAGTTTTCTTTGATAAACTTTGGAATAAATAATTTTCTTGTAATTTTGATATTCTATTTAATATTTTTACTGGGTTATTTATTTTATTATTTATATTATTATTATTATTTCTATTTGAATTTAATTCAAAAGTACTTCCAATTACTTTTGAAAATTCATCAATTTCACATTCTAAAGAAATTAAATCTGGTTTTGCAATATAATTATCAGGAATAAATTTTGTTTTATCATATATACTATCATATCCTATTATATCATTTCTACCTGCAATAACATTATTTGTTTCTTTTTCTTTTATATTACCATCTAAAACTATTATTATTCTTCTATTTGAATTATTTGAAACTATTGATTCATTTACAATTAATTCATTTTCTTTATATAATTTTATACTAAAACTATTAAAAATTTCTTCAAAAAAAGAATCAAATATAATATTTTTCATAATTTCATTTGCAGAAATAATACTTTTAAATAAAGATAATAAAATTTTATCTCTATAAGTATCATGTCCAAAAACTTCTTTTAAATCATCTCTAGTTAACATATAACAAATAGTTAATTCTTTAGCAATAATATCCATTGATCTAGGAACATCAAATAATATTGCATTTTGACCAAAATAATCATTATCACTTAAAACTCTTAATTCCTGTTTTTTTATTTGACAACTAACAGAACCTTTTTTTATAATATACATTGAATTTCCAGTTTCATTTTTTTGAATAATTTTATGTCCATTTTCAAATTTAACAGTTGTTAATTTTTCAGTTAAAACATATTTAGAAATACTATCTAAAGGTTTAAAATAAGATAAAGAATTTAAAAAAGTAAATTTATCTTTATATTGATCATCTGCAATTCTTTGTAAACATTCTCTATAAATAAATCCATCAAGAACTAATAAAGTTACACTTTGTGTTGAAGTTATTGTATCTTCTCTTTTTGTATTATTTAATAAAGATGATTCTCCAAAACATTTCCATGCTTTTATTTTTGTTGGAATTTTTTTACTATTAAAACTTTCTAAAACTCCTTTTGTTAAAACAAAAAAATAATTACCAAAATCTCCTTCTTCATATATTATTGTATTTGGAGGAAAATCATATGAATAAAAATTTGATATTATATATGATATAAAATCTTCACTCATAGAATTAAATAAAAAATGAGATTCTAATAAATTTTTTAATTTGTTTATTATTGTAACATCTGTAACTAAATGTCCTACTAAAACATTATTTTGATTTATATTATTTACATTATTTTTATTTTTTTTAAATAAATTTATTGTTGATGAAAATGTACTTTTTTGATAAACATTTGAATTAAAAAAATTATTCTGATTTCTTGTTGTATTATTCATAAAATTATCATGATTATTATTTTTATTACTTAATTCTCTTGAAAATGAATGATTAAAATTTGGATCTGTTTCATTTAATTTTAAATGATTATTATTATTTTTATTATTATTTGAATTTCTAACAAAATAAGAAATTTCTATTAATTTTTCTGCTGTTAATGTTAAATGTTGATTTACTGGTTTATTTTTTTCATTTGAATAACTTAAATCAATTATTTTATCTAAGTCTTTTTTATTACATGCACATTTCCCTATTTTTATTAAAATAAATATTTTTACCACATTGAAAATCATTTCCCATTTTAAATTTTTTTTATTTATTGTTATAATTTAATTAAAATAAATGAAGTCTAATAATAATTCTAATATAACGATTCCTATTAAAAGAATAAAAAAGTTAAACACTATTTCAGAATATAAAACTGAAGACATTTTTATGAGAATGAAAACACAAAATTTAGAACAATTTAATGGAAAAAGTAGAATTTTAATAAATAAAAATAAATTTAAAAAATCAATAAATAATATTATAAATTTATCATCTTTTATAAATTGTTCTGTAAAATCAAATATAGCAGATATAAACTTATTGAATTGCATAAATACCATTAATAATTATTGTGCTCAATATAATAAAATTTCATCAAAAACTTGTCATATGCTCTATCATTATCAAAATGAAAATAATGAAGATTATTCTTTTAATAAATATAATGAAGATTCAAAAAAAGAATTATTCACAAATTATTTAAATTTTGAAAAAAGATTAAATAAAACAAAAAATGAGCCTTTTCAAAAAATTACAAATAAAGAAAATAATAAAGAAAAAGAAAATAAAGAATGGAATAAAGAAAATAATAATTTAAAAAATAGTAAATTAAAAAACAATTTAAAAGGTATTATATTAGATGTTATTGATGAAAAAGAAGAAAAAATAATGAGGCATAAAAATCAATTAGAAAAATTAGAAAAAGTCCAAAATCAATTTAATAAATTAAATAGAACAAAAGAGAATAATAAACCATTGACTCCAGAAAAAAATAATAAAATAAGAAAAAATTCAAAATTACTTAATAGTAGTTTAAAAAGGAAAAAAAGTGCTGATGAAACTATAAAAAAAAAAAATACTAAAATTAATAATTCAAAAATAGATATTGATAATAAAAAAAGTTTTATTAATAATAATTCATCTACAGTTTTTAAAAAATTGAATTATTCAAAAAATACTTTAAATGGAGAAGGCAATTTAAAAATTCTAAATGATATTAAAAATAATAAAATAAGTCAATTTTCAGAATCCTCTTTCAATCATCAATCTATTAATAAAAATAATCAATCTAAAAAACAATCTTTTAATATAGTTGATTCTTTACTTAATTAATAAAAATTTTCAGTTTTAATAAAAAATAAATATAATTTTTTATTATCTTGTTATTCAATTATAATTTATTTTATATATAATTTTTATTTATACAATTGTAAAATAAATTGTAGGTTTATTATTATTATTATTTCCATTTTTTTCACATTCAATTAATTTATCAAAGTTTATTTTAAATTGATTTCTATCAATTCTTTTATTTTGATTTTGAACTCTTGAAGAATATAATATTAATTTTGGTTCTCTTTCAATTATTTTTTCTTGACTATGTCCTCTGTTAAAATAATCATATTCTTTTTGAGAAGGATCTGGTTGAGATCTTGTTGATATAGATGAATTTTTATATTTATTTGTTTTTGATTTATGTGATTTTTTATGTTGTTGATTATCATTAATTTTATTTTCAGTTTTTTGAATATTTTTTGTTAAAATGGGAGAAATTTCCATTTTATTAAAAAACAAAAAAAAAAATTATATTTTATAATAAATCATTAAATATTATTTTAGAAAAATAATTATTTAATAATTATTTCAAAATAAGTTATTATTTTATTTATATTTTTCACTTAATTCAATAAAAGAGAAAAAAACTTTTTTTATTTAAATTTTTTCATTTGAAAAAAAAGTAAATAAAAAAAACAAAAAATATACCATTAATCTCAAAAAACCATATAAAAAACCTTAAAACAAAAACATAAAATCGAAATAAGAAAAAATACAATTTACAAAAAAAAACCAAATACTAACTTAAAAATAAAAATAGTTAATACAAAATGATTTAAAATGAATGAAATAAAAAAAAAAAAAAAATGTCAAATGATTTAGATGCATTAACAAGAGTAGTATATGGAGAATCAAGAGGAGAAAGTGAAGAAGGAAAAAGAGCAGTAGCATGGGTAGTAATAAATAGAACAAAAAAATCAGGAAAAACTATTTTATATGAAGCAACAAAAAAAAATCAATTTTGTTGTTATAGAGGAGATATGTTAGAAGAAGAATCAAAAAAAGAATGTGAAAAAATCTCCGAAGATGCTATAAATGGTAATAATTCTGATCCTACTGGAGGAGCTACTTTTTTTTATTCTGGTACAAATGTTCCTTCTTGGGCAACAAATAAAACTCCTTGTGCTGAAATTGGAGGACATAAATTTTTTAAAGATATTGCTCCTTATTAATTTTTTAGTTTTTTATTTTATTATGGTTTGAAGCTATTATAAATTTGTTTTTTTATTTTATTTTTCTTTGTTATTTTTTTTTTCGTGTTTATTTTTTTTTATTACTTTTTTTTTTAATTTTATTAACCATTAAATATTCAATTAATTTATAATAATTATAGAAATAAATTTAATTTTATTTTAAAAAATTAATCAAATAATATATTTAATATTTTTCAATCAATATCAAACTCATATTTTTTACAAATATTTTTTGTTTTTTGAGATCTTTCTGAAATACATTTACATTGTTCATTATCATTAATTTTTGTTAATTGTTTAAAATCCTTAATTTTTATTCCTTTTATTTTATTTTGTCTACTTACATTATTTATTAAAGTTTTTCTATTTTTATTCATTAAATTTCCACCATTAAAAACTTTTTCTGACATTTCTCTTGTTGAATTATCACTTCCAATTTCTAAATTATCATTTATCTTTTTTAATCTTGATGTATTATTATTAAGTATTTTTTTATTTTTAAAAACCTGACTTTGTGATAAATTTTTATTTTTCTTTTTTAATATTTTTTTATTAATTGAATTACTATAATCTATTCTTCTTTTTAATAATGTTTCTTTTATTTTTTGTTCTGATACTAATTGACTATTAGATTTGGGATGATTATTATTATTTTTTTTTATAAATATATTTTTAGGTTGAATATTATTATTATTGTTATTATTATTATTTGTCATGAAAATATTTTGTCTATTTTCAATATTTGAAATTACTCTATAATTTGTTTTTATATGTTTAATTTGTTTTGGATTATTTTTTTTATTATTATTAATATTATTTTCTTGGGTTTCAATATGACCTTCTTCTTTTTTAAAAAACTCTGCTTTAAAATTATCAATAATATCTAATATTCCAAAAATCTTTTTTTGTAAATAATCAATTTTTTCATCATCATCAAAAAAATCATCAATTCTATCACTTATTATTATTTCTTTATTTTTATTATTAAATAAATTATTCCTTATATATGATATAGAAGATCTTTCTTTTTTACCTGAAGTCTCAAAAATTAATTTTTTAACTGATTTTTCATTATGAATATTTAAATTCGAAACATTTGAATTTTTAAAAGTTCGATTTGATTTTCCAAAAATATTTTTTTTACTTTTATTTAAATTTTCTTTCCTTTTCATATAAATTGAAAAATAATTATCTCTTTCAGTACAATTCATATTTTAAAAAAAGAAATATTTATATTGAACAAAATATTAAAAATAAATTATAATATATTAAATAAATTTCAAAAATTAAAAAATAAGAAATTAAAAAATGAGTTATATATTAGTAACATATGGTTATAATCAATATTCAATTTTTAATACAAATACATCAACTCCAACTTTAATTGATAATATGAAAAATGTAGCATTAAATAATATTATTAAATTACTTCAATCAAAAGAAATTTCATATACAAAAGAACTAGAAAACTCTGTAAAAGATGAGGAAAATATAAATAAATTAATAAAAGCAATTGAACAAGATTTAAGAATAGAAGAAGATAAATATAATGAACAAAAAAAGAAATTAGAAGAAAAATTAAAAAAAGAAGAAAAATTAAATAAAGAAGAAAATGATAAAAAATCTAAAGATAAAGGAAAAGAAAAAAAAGAAACTACAACTAAAAAAAAAGAAGAAAAAAAAAGTATTGAAGATCAATTAGATAATAAAGCAATAGTTTCTTTACAAGAAAAATTAGAGGAAATTCAAACTCAATTAACAAATTTAAATAATAATAAAGAAATTAAAATCGATAAGAAAAATAAATTAGAATTAATATTATCTGATTTTAAAAAACAAAATAAATCAAAAATGAATTTAACAATAGATTTATTTAATTCAAATGGAGAACAAATGAATTTAAATGATAATTTAGAAAGTTTAGCAAATGAATTATTAATAAATAAATCAGTTTATGAATTATATTATTTAAAAGTTCCTGAAGAAAAAAAAGAAGAAAAAAAGGAAGAAGAAAAAAAAGAAGAAGAAAAAAAAGATAAAAAAGATAAAAAAGAAGAAAGTCCAGAAATACCTACTTTTGAACCATTAAAATTTGATGGTTATTGTATTAGAAGTATTGAAGAAGATAGTCAATTTGAAGAAATTGATCCTAAAGATAAAGGAAAAAAAGGAGGAAAAAAGAAATAAAAAAATAAATTAATATTGTGAAAATTGTTTTTTTTAATATTTTGTTTTTAAAAGTTTATTTTTGTGAATTTAATTTCCTTGAATATAATATATTTATATAACATAATTATCAAAAAAATAATTTAAAAAACTTTTTATTACTATTTATTAAAATAATCATTTAAAAAAAAGAGATAAAAAAATTTCAGTTTTCAAAAAATAAAGAGTTAACTTCTTCAAATGAAATATTATTTTCAAAAAAAATATTTTAAAATAGATATTTTTATTTATTTACTGAATTTTTAAATACTTTTTTAATTCAATTAATTTCCTTAAAATAATGTTATTTATAAAAAAATTTTTAAGAATTTTTAAAAATAATATGTAAAATTTACAATAGTTTTAATTATTATTTAAAACATAATATATACTAAAAAGTTTCATTATTTAATTTGCCATCAATATTGGTTAAATATTTTAATCTTTCCACATTTTTAGTCAAAATTTGATTTATATCTCTACTTTCTAATGGGTCAATATTATTTTTTAAATCAAAATTATTTCTATTATTTATTCCATCAATTTTATAATTAAATTTACTTTTATTATCTAGATTTACTTCTTTTGAATTTACTGAATTTTTATGGAAGTTAAAACTATGAATTTCATTAGGATTATTATAAGAAATATTTGATTGAAAATCATCATCTTTTTCAAAAACTTTGTTATTGTCAATGTTAACAAATTTAGAATTATTTTCCAAAGATTGTAAATTGATGTTCATACTTTTGTTATTGTTATCCAAATTAATAAATTCTGAATTATTTTCAATTGGATTGTTATTATAATTATTATTATCATTAATATTATTGTTTTCTGGGTTAACAAATTCAGAATTATTATCAAATAATGGGAAATCATTATGACTATTTTTTTCAATTTGAATATATTTAGAATTATTTTCCATTGATTGTAAATTTATATTATTATTATTTTCATTTTTATTATTATTATCGTTATTTCTCTGAATATTAATATGATCATTATTCTCTAATTTCATATTATAAACAATATCATTATCTAACCTTTCATTATAAACATTATAATCACCATAATAATTATTTGGATTATTTTGATTAATATTATTATTATAATTATTTTCATAATAATTATTATTTTGAATTCTGTTGGAAATCATATCAGTAACATATTTTTTTCTTGATTTTTCTTCTTTTTGTTGTTTACTTAATTCATCTTTTAATTTTTCTATTTCTTTCAAAGCTTCAAATCTTTCCATATTTGCATTATAAGTTTGTTGTTTTAAAAAGTTAATTTGATTATATAAATCATTTTGTTGATCTTGCATTTGTTGTCTTAATTTAATTATTTCATTATTTAATTGTAATCTACTTTCAATTTCTATTTGTTCTAATTTATTAATTTTTTCTTCATCAAAATTTCTTTGATTATTATCAATAAATTCTCCATTCTCAAAATTAGGAATATTAACAATATTATTATTATTATTTCTAATAATTTTATTTCCTTCATATATTTGAATATTTTCAGAATTATTATTTTGAATATTTCTTTGCTTTTCTCTTATTTTATTTCTTTCTTCTTCTGCTTTTCTTTCTAATTCTTCATTTTCTCTTCTTAATCTTTCTTCTTCTCTTAAATCTTCTTCTTCTTTTCTTTGTTTTTCAATTAAACGACGATTTTGATTATCTTTAATTTGAAGTAAAAGATCATTAGCATATTTTTCATCTTTTTTAATTTTTTCTATATCAATATCATCAATATTATTATTATTTCCTGGTATATAATTATTATTAATGTTATTATTATTCTCATTATTATTATTATCATTATTATACATATTATAATAATCTTCACGAGATGGGAATTCTTCAACAACTCTAATATTATTTAAAGATAAATCATTATTTTCATTTGAATTATTATTTTCTAAATTATTATTATTTTGAGGGAGAGTACTTTTAGGTCTAATATTATTATTATTTCCATTATTATTAATATTATTATTATCAATATTTTGATTATAAGCAAAATTACTATTTTGATTATTATTATTATAATTATTTCCATTATTAAAATTCCCATTTCCTTCATTATTAAAATTATTATAATTATTATTATTAACAAAATTAACATTTCTTGCACTAAAACTTCTTCCATTCCCAAAATTATCATTTTTATTAACAATTAATCCAAATTTTTTATTTCTTCCCCAAACATCATAATAATCATCATCAACATTAATTTGAACTAAATTATATTTAGGATCACTAATAAGAGCTCTTCTAGTAGCAACAACACTTCCATTTTTATCTCTAACAGGAGCTCCTCCTCCTCCTCTTCCAAAGGGAAAACAAATTTCCATATCTTTTAAATATTGTTCATCTTCTTTTCTTTTTCTCATTAATTCTTCTAATTTTGTTTGTTTTGATAATGCAATTTGACTTTCTATATTATCTCTTAAAACTTTTTTTCTTTCTCTTTCTTGTTCTCTTATATTTTGTATTGAATTTCCACGTGATAAATTCACTCCTCTAGATTTTAATTCTGAACGAAAAAAATTATTCATTTCTTGATTTATTGAATTGTTAAAATTATTATATCCATTATATTCATTTGGAGAATATGAATAATTTATATTTCTATTATTTGGATAATTGTTATATAAAAGATTATTATTGTAATTGTTGTTTTGATAATTATTATTATTATTTTGGAAATTGTTGTTTTGATAATTATTATTGTTGTAATTATTATAATTGTTATTGTTAAGAGGAGAATTGTTGTTGTAATTGTTGAAGTTGTTGTTTTGGTAATCTATATTGTTTTTAAAGTTGTTGTTTTGGTAATTGTTGGAAAAATTACTTCCTTTTGGGTAATTATTCATTTTTATTGTTTTTTTTTTATTTTTTCAAATATTAAATAAATAAAAAATAATTAAATTCAATTCTCAAAATAAAAATTAAATAGATGATAAATAAAAAAGAAAATAATGTAGCTAAAATGTTATTATTACAAATATAAATATAATAATTATAAATAATAGTTCAAAAGAAGTTAATTTTTTAAATAGCCAAAAGAAAATTTACATCAAAATTTTTTTATTTCATAATTAGTGAATATAATGAGATATTCTTTGGTAAAAAAAACTATATTCTATGAATTTTTGAGGTTTCAAACTTTATATTTTTAATGAATATCAAAATAAATTATAAATTGAAAAAGAAAATAAAATTAAGATATCGGAAAATGGGAAAAAAAAATTAATTGTAACTTTTATAATTTATATATTTTCAAATTAAATAAATTAATATAATAATAATAAAAAGAAAAACTTAAATTTTAAATTTTAAAATTTTCAAAAAAAAATTAAATAAAAAAAGGAAAAAATTATAACAAAAAAACTAAAAAAAAATTTAACAGTTAGTGGCAGCATCTAATTTATTACAAGTTTCTTCAAGTAAAGTTAATAAATTTTCTTCAGTAATTTCTCTATTTTTTTTTTCATTTTCTAATTCATTTTTAATTTTATTAATAATACTTCTTAACATATCAAGGAAAGCTTCTTCAGTTTCTTGTCTTGCAGATTTTTCATTAGAAATCATATTCATTAATTTATTAACTTCATCATCAATCATTTTATTAATAATATTATCACCTTCTATTCTATCATTTTGTTCATTTTTCATTTGTTCTATAATTTTAGGAACTTCAGTTTCTAAATAAAATTTAAAATTTTCAATTGATTCATTCCTATTTTTTTCTTCTATTGCTAATTCATTTTTTAATATATTATATCTATCATCTATTTGATTATATAATCTTTGTTCCATATTTTGTCTTTCTAAATTTTCATTATTAAATTTTTGCATTATTTTATTTTCTAAATTTGAAATATATTGTTTTCTATTTTCATAACTTGTTTCAAATTGTTGTCTATCTTCTTCAATAAATTGAATTAAATTTGCTATTTGTTCTTTTGTTTGATTAAATGTTTTAAATGTTGCTTCATTTGCTTCATTTACTCTTTCATCTAAATTTATTAATCTTGTTTCTAATTCATCATTTCTTAAATTTTTATCATTTTCTATATTTAAATGTATATTATTTAATTTTTGAGATATTTTATTTAATCTTTCTAAATTTTGATTGGTTTTAAAATTTGATATTCCTGATTGATTTAAATTCTGATTTTCTTGTTGATGGTGAGATAATGATGATGTGTTCATTTTTTTTTAATTTTATTTATTTTTTTTTTTTTTATAAATGATATATTTCTGATTTCTTATTTTTTAAATTATTTTTTTTGTTTTTTTATTTTTAACCATAATTAAATATTTATTTATGTTTATTATACTATTATTATAATTTTTATTACCACTATTTCCACTTTTGAATGCGAGTTATAAATATTTAATTTTTAATTTGCCTCCACGGGTGGATAGAATAAAATTATTTGATATAAAAATGAAAATAGCTCTATATTCAATTTTCATATATATTTAATTTACAATTTATTTAATGATTTTAACAATCCTACTAATATCAAATTAAATATTAAAATGTCTTAAATGTATTTTTAAAATTTATAAAAATATTCAAGAATAAAAAACATAAAAAAAGAATTTAAATTATTGTCCATTTTTTAATTATTTTATATTTCTGTAAGATAATTGTTAAAATCATTTTCTACTAAATCCAAAAGTTTATTTCTACTTTCTTCTTTAATTCAAAAATTTATTTTTAGATCATTGATTCTTTAATAAATATTGAAAATAAATAAGAACTAACTCCAATATACAAAATAATCATTTCTTTATTACAAAAAGACTAAAAAAATTATGAAAATTATAAGTTAATATTCCATAAGATTCTTTTTAAGTTTCTAGGAATTAACTTGAAAAACCTTGAATTTATTATTCTATATTAATCATAATATTTACTCAATTTTAATTTAGTGAATCTTTTTTCTCTTATTTTTTTTGTGTTAAAAATTTTTCAAAATATTATAAATTTCAAAAAATAAATAATCGAATCCAATATGAAAATAAAAATTTTTCAGCGTTTATTGTATATTTCTGCATTTTATTTTTTTTCTTTTTTTAATTATATGATAATATTTAATTTTTATTTTCAAAATAATAATGTTTTTTTAATAATCATAATAGACAAATTTTAAAAATTAAAATTATTATGAATATAAAAGATTGAAGAGTTTATATTGTTTTTAATTATAAATGTCAAAAGAAAACAAAGAACAATCAGATACAATTATTAAAGAAGAAAAAATTAAATCTGAAAATGAAGAAGATAATAAAGAAAAAAATAATGACAATTCTTTTTTAAATAAAAAAAGAAAAATTGAATATGAAAAAAATAAAGAAATTAATATTAATAAAGAGGAAATTAAAGAAAATGAACAAAACAATAATGAATATAAAAATATTGAAATAAATAAAAAAGATTTGAATGAAAATGAAAAAAAAAATGAAGAAGACATTATAATTGAAAAAGAAGAAAAAATAAACCAAAAAGAAGAAAAAATAAAATATAATATTGAAAACATTAATATAGAAGAGAAAATAGATAATAATGAAAAATTGGAAAATTTAGATATGAAAGATAATGATATTAATAATAATAAAATTAAAGAAAATGGGGAAATAATAGTAAGTGATGAAGAAGAAGAAAAAATAGAAATTGATTTAGAAAAAATAATATCTCCTTTAATGAAAAAACCTTTAGTTTCAGAAAATCTTTTTTTTGAACTTATAAAAGAAAAAGAAAATAAAAATATGGGAAAATTATACAAAGAATATAAAAACACATTTTTGAAAAATATTAAAGATATTTTTTTTCAAGAACATAAAGAAGAAGAATGGTTTAAAGAGAAATTTCATCCTTTTTATATATTAGAAATAAAGGATAATATAAATAAAGAAGTTCAAAAATTATATTTTAAATTCCAAAATAGTTTTAAAGAAATAGAAAATAAAATAAAATTAGAATTAATAGAAGAAGATTTACAAAATACAATAATAAATTTTTTTACTTATTCAAATGGTGAAAAAGATAATTTTACAGAACAATCGATGAAAGATTTTTCAAATACAAAAGAAAATTTAGAAATAAATCATAAGAATTATACAAATACTCCATATTATGTTTTTAATAAAGATAAAAGAAGGATAATATTTCGTTCAATTCCAAAAAATAATTCAATAAATGAAATTTTAAAATATACAAAAGAAACAGAAGGATTTGAATTTATTTCAATTTCTTTTCCTTTAAGAAATCAAGATTATTCTAGATTTTGCTTTTTATATTATAATTCAGAAGAAAATACAAAATTAGCTTTTGAAAAAATTCAAAAAGATTTAAATGATAATAATTCAATTTTTAGTCCTCAAATAATTGAAGAATCAAAAACAAAAATTAGAATTACTCCTCCTTTATTTGATGAAAGAATTGAAGAAGATTTAATTTATACTAAAAAAATTATTGAAATATTTGATAAACAATTTAATATTTCAAATAATATAATATTTTGCAATGAAAAAAGTAGAAGTAAGGAAAATCAATTAGATATTCAAATATTATATTTAAGAAGAGTTCATGGCTTTTGTTTTTATTGTTTAAAAAAATATAATAATGAAGGAGAATTATCTCTTTATTGTGATGATATTCATTTAAGAAGTAATAAAAAAATAGGTAAAAGAAATGAAAATTCAAATGATGAAGATTTTATTAAAGCCGAAAATTTTGATAAATTTTTCACAAATAAAATTGAATTATATATTGAAAATATTCCTGATAAAGAAACAAAATTTTTTGAAAAAAATACAATTCCTGAAGATATATACAATAAAATGGTAGATTTATATTTTGAATCTCTTTTTAAAATAAAAAATGATAATTTATATGAATGCCTAGTATGCTCTAAAGAATTTAAAGATAAAGATTCTTTAAGAAAACATTTTGATAATGAAGAATTAATTGAATTAAAAAATAATATTAATGGAGAAATTTTAGAAAATACAGAAAAAGATAATTTTCTAAATTATGAAAGACCAAAAGAATTTATGGGTCCTTTAAAAATTATAAATAATAAAGAAGAATTTGATAAATATGATGAATCTGAAATATTTTTGGAAAAAAATCATTTGAGTAAGTATATTGATTTTGATGATCCTAAAAATTTTAAAGAAAATGATAATTTAAATAATCTAATATCATATGAAAGCTTATAATTATTTTTAATAAATAAAAAACAATTTTCATTTTAATTTATTTATAAATTCTAAGTTTTAAATTATAATAAAGTTTGTTTTACATTCATGATAATATTTATATTATATTAAGTATTCAATTTTTTTATATGTTTATAAAATTATATATAAAACTTTTGATTTATATCATTCTAATGAAAATAATTTCTACATTGTTGAAATTGTTTCATTTTTTAATTATGATAAATGTCTTAAAAAAATAAAACTCTATTCCAAATTATTGTTAAATTTGAAATATTTTAAAAAATAAAATAATTAATTCTCTTGTTCATTCCAATTTTCAATATTATTTTTTTCTTTAGAAAATAAAAAATTATCGTTAATAATAGGTTTATTCCTTTTAATTTGATTAAAAAAAGAAAATGAATTAAATTTTATATTAATAATATCAATGATAAATTTTGGAATATTTAAACCATTATTATCATTATTATTAACAAAATCAAATCTTGATTTTTCAGGATGATAAAATAAATGATTATTTAATTTAAATTCAGAACAATCATTACTTTCACTATTACTATTATATAATTTTTTATTTGAACTTCTTTCTGAAGAATTAAGAGAATTTGCAGTTGTTTCACAAGAATTTAAGTTATTATTTAATGTTATTAGTTGTTTTTCTTCTTTTTTAATAATATATTTTAAATTTTTCTTACTTGAATTTTTATATTTTTTCCTTTTTTTATATGGTTCTTTTACTAAAACATATTCTAAATCATCATTATTTTCTTCAAAATTAAAATCATTATTAAAATTTTCATTATTATTATTATTATAATAATTAAAAATAGAGTCTCTTTTATTTTCAAATAGAATTTCCTTTTGAATTTCATAAATAATATTTTTATCATAAATCATATCAACAGTAGGAAATCCGATAATATTATTATCAAAAAATAATTTTTTATCCTCATTTCCCTTTTTAATCAAAAATTCTTTTTTATCCTTATTAAAAATATCACTAAACTTAACAGCAATTTTTTGTTGAAAATAAAAGTTTTGTTTATTAGAAGAGAAATCATCTTTTAAAATAATATCATTATCATTAACCCAATTATGAATATAAAGACAATCTTTATTTAAGCATTTAATTCCTTTTAAAAAAAAATTACAATATTTTGTAGTTCCATAACTTGTCCTTAGAAGATTATTATCATAATAATTATTATCTATTGATAATAATGCATATGATGCTTCTTCAAAGGAGGAATAGGTTATATAAGCTGAATAAGTTATATGTGATTTTTTATTTTGAGAATATCCATTTTTATTTACTATTATTTTTTTTATTTTACCATATTGACCTAAATATTCATATTTTGATAATTTTTCTGGAAATGATAATTTTAATGGTAATCCTATTATATATATTATGTTCTTTTGAATTATTCTAATTTTTGATAAATTGTTTATGTTATATAATGTTGATAAGTTTTTTTTAGACTTTTCTTTTTTAAATAAAAATGGATTATTTATTGTTGACATTTATATAAATTTATTTTTATTTTTTTCTTAATTTTTATTTTTATTTTTTATATTTTTTTTTAAATGTTTAAATTTGTTTTTTTTTATTTTTGATTATTATTAATTAAAAAATCTTTCATTTTATAAATTAGATATTTGATTAAAAATATTTTATAATGTTTTATTTGTTTTGTAAAGTAATTCCCTAAATAGGTTTATAAATATACTAATTTAATATTTTATCATATTAATCAAAAATTTTATAAAAAAAATTTCAAAAAAAAAATAAAAATAAACGCAAAACAAATCATAATTAAAATAAATAAAACCTTTATTCCTATCAAAAATATTTTTGAAAAATTAAAAAACCCTATATAAAATATATAAAATAAAAATTTCGAATTCCCTTCTAAATTTTTATTCAATTTAATAATAATTTCTAAAATGGATTCAAATACAAATCAAAACTTTAAAAACCAAAATAGTTCATCTTTTAGAGAAGAAAAAGATTCTAATAAAAGCAAACAAAATTTCCAAAATCAGAAAGAAAAAAATCCAAAAAAATCAACATCTCCAATAAAATCAACTGAAAATGAGCTTGCAAAAAAATTAAAAGAATTTATAGAAAATTATGATGAAACAAGTTTACAAAATTTAGTTATTAAAGAAAATATAAAAGAATCAATATTAAATAAAGGATTATGTTTAGCTCTTCAAAAATATTCGTCAAAAATGGAAGGAATAATAGAATTATTATTATATAAAGGAGCAAATCCAGATTGTAATTTTCATTATATTGATACTTCAAATAATTTAATACCAGAAATAGAAGAAAATGATAAAGTAACTTGTTTAATGTATGCATGTTTTAAAGGATATATTCAATTAATATTTTTATTATTAAAAATAAAACATGATATAAATTTAAGAGATAAAAGTGGTAAAAATGCTTTATTTTATGCATTATATGATAAAAGTGATAATTTTGATGTTGTAGATTATTTAATTAAAGATGGAATTAATGTAAATTGTGAAGGTAAAGTTGATGGAAAAAATGGTTCTATTATTCATACTCCTTTAAGTTATGCTGCTGCAAATAATTTAAAATTATCTGTTAAAACTTTATTAAAAAATGGAGCTGATCCTAATTATAAAACTTTACCTAATGAAGATTCTATTTTACATATTACTGTTAAAAATGGTAATTTAGATATTGTTAAAGAATTAATTTCTATTGATGGTATTAAATTAGAAGAAAAAAATAAATTTGGTAAAACTCCAAGAGATATTGCTTTAGCTAATTCACAAAATGAAATTTATAAAATTCTTACTGAGAAAATTAATGAAGTTAATAAAATTGAAAAAGAAAGTGCAAATGATTTATTAAATGAAGAATCTAGTCATGGGAATAAAAAAAATTTAAAAGGAAAAGAAAAAAATTTATTAAATATAAGAAATGATAGTGATAATGAACATAAAAATACAGTTAATAATAATAATATAAATAATAATAATAAAAATAATAATAATTTAAATAATAATAATATAAATAATATTGAAAATATTAATAATAAAAAAATGGAACAAAAACCAGTAAAAAAAATAAATAATAAAATGTCCAAAATTTCAAATTTATTTCCAAATTATAAAAGTAATAAAAATATGTACTTAAAGTCATTAAATCATCATAGTAACTTAAGTTCATCATTTCAAATTCCAATTAAGTTTAATAATAATATAAATAAATCAGATTCAACTTTTAATTCTTTTGTATCATTTGATACTTCTTTAAATCCAATATTAACTTTAGATTTTTCTCAAGGAAAATCAGATTATGAATTAAAAATAACTCAATTAACACAAGAATTAAAAGAAACAAGAGAACATTATCAAAAAGAGAATAATTCTTTAAAAAATGAATTAGAAAAAATGAAATTAATATTAAATGAAAAACTAACTGAACAAGAAAAAAAATATAAAGAACAAGAAAATCAAAATAAACTTCAAATAGAATTATTCAAAAAAGAAAATGAAGATTTAAAAAATAAAATAAACCAAATTCAAAATGAATATACAGAAATATTAGAAAAATATAAACTTTTAGAGCAAAATAATAAAAATAATCAAAATATAACAATAAACCCAAATAATCCAACTCAATATAGTTTATATTTAAATAAAAAATTTATAAATTTTACATATGATCAAATATATGTTTTAAATTGTTTATCAAAAGATATAAAAGATTATCAACAATTTGTAAAAGAACATATAGAAAGAGAGCAAAGTTTATATGATACTTTAATTCAAAATATTCAACTTTCTGTTGATGAAAGTATTCATGATTATGATGTTCATTTATATGGTTCTCATGCTACAAATTTATGTTTACCTTGGAGTGATCTTGATGTAGTTTTAGTTCCTAGAAATAATAATATTATTAATCTTAATAATCAAATTTTACTTAGTCAATTATATGAAAATTTAAAAAAAAAAGATTGGGTTAAAGATAGTAAATATATTAGTAGTGCTAGTATTCCTATTATTAAATTAATTTGTAATGATAATTTTAATAATATGCCTATTGATATTTCTATTCAAGATGAAAGACATTTTGGTTTAAAATGTGTTGAATTAGTTAAAGGATTTATTTCTCAATATGAAAGTTTAAAACCTTTAGTTTTAGTATTAAAAAATATATTAAAAAGAGCTAATTTAAATGATCCTTATAAAGGAGGAATTTCTTCTTATGGTTTAATATTAATGATTGTTACTTATTTACAAACACAAAAAAGAATTGGAAAAGATATTTCAAATAATGAAAATAATTTAGGAAGATTATTTTATGATTTTGTTAATCATTATGGATTAAAATTTGAACCTAGTAAATATATAATTTATGCAAGAACAAATGAAGATGAAGATTCTGATGAATTAAGTATGCAAAATATTCAACTTGGAAGTGAATTAGTTATTATTGATCCTTTAAATATTTCTAATAATGTTGCTAAAAGTTGTTTTCAATTCTTTAATATTAAAATGAGTTTTATTATTTGTATTATTACTTTAAAAGAAGATTGTGAATGTGGTTGTCATTATATGGGACCTGGAGAAGCTTATAATAATTTAAATGCTGATCATTGCTTTTTAAAAAGGATTTTTAATAGTGTGAAAAGATTCCAAATTAATTAATAAATTTTTATAAATTTATTATTAATATCTTTTTTGGGAGGTATTAAATTAAATTTTTTTTTTTTGAAATGTTTTTTTTGTTTTTTTATTAGGTTTTTTAATTGGAAAAAATAATTTAAAAACTTACTTTTTTTTCAATTATTTTTTTTATTTTTCTTTAGATTAAATTTAAATAACTATGATTAAAAATATAAATGATGATATTACAATAAGAATTCAAGATGAAAATTTTAGTATAAAAAAAAATTGTCCTATTTATGAAATTATTTTAAATAAACTAAGGATATGCTTTAAAAAAAGAAATTTCTTTACATTTCCTAATAATATTTTCAAAATTGATTTTGATATTTATAGTAATGTATTAATTAAAGGTGTTCAAATTCTTGAAAATATAAAAGATATGCTTTATGCTATTAAAGTAGCAATTTTCTTAAAGGATAATCAAATTTTAAATCAAATAATCCAAAAAGGAATTTTCTCATTTTTAGATAAAAATGAAAAAGATACTTCTATAAAATATGAATGTTATATTTTAAATAATATTGAAAAAGACAATAATTATGAATATGATACTTCAATTTTTATTTTATTAATAAATAAATGTATAAAAAGTATTGTAGTTAAATTATCTGATATTAAAAATTTAACAAACCAAAATTTAAATTATTTAATGGAATTACCTGAATTTGAACATAGGTTAATAATAAAAGAATTTATAAAATATAATTTTTACTCAATAAATTTTGAAAAGAATAAATTTAATCTTAAATATTTTCTTAAGAATATTTATAAAGTGTATGATATAATGAATGATAATTTTTTTTCAGTTCTTAATAAGGAAAAAGAGTTTTCTATTAGTGAATTTAAATATAAAGTTTCAAATGGAGATAATTTAAATTCGATTTCTTTAAATTTTCATAAAGATAATCAAAAATATTTTTGTGAAGTTGATGATTTTAATATTGAAATAAATCAAATTCAATCAAAATGTGTTTCTGAAAAAATTATAGGAATTAAAATACTTAATCCACAAATTTTTCATAAAAAACCTTGTTGCCTTTTAAGTAAAACAAATATAAATAATAAAGTTTATTTTAATTGTTTTTTTCCTTATCAAAATAATCAAATTTTTATTAATATTGATACTTCATTTTTATTAATGTCACAGAAAAAAAATCAACAAATTATAATTTATTTCGAAATCAATTATGCTTTTTCTACTTTTTTGGATTATATTTTATTTAATTTTAATTTATATTATGAAAAAAATTTTGATATTCTTCCAAAAAATATATTATTTATGATATTCAAAAATAATAAATTTCCACAAGAAACTTTATTTTCTTTGTTTAAATGGTGTACTAACAAAAATTATTTAATTATAGAAGATGAATTATTAAAATTAATTAATCATATAAAATTAGAAAAAGTTTCAATTGATTCTTATTTTGACCTTTTAATTACTTATGGATTTTTTATAAAAAATTATAATAAAGTATGTGAAATTTTAAAAGAAATACTTCATCAAAAATTTTATATTACTTATAATGACAATATTCAAAATTTTAAATATGATTTTTTACTTAATACCGAAACAGGAAAAAATGAAAGTGAAAATATATTTGATAAACTCTTAAATATTTCAATTAAAAATTATACAAAAATTGAAAAAATTTTTTTAAAAAGACATAAACATTCAATAATTTCAAATAATAATGATACTTCAATATCAAATATTTCATTTCAAAATAATTTTTTAACATCTAATCAAAATTTAATGACATCAAATAATATTAATAATATAAGTACAAATAATACTTCTATTTTAATAAACTCAAGAAATAATATCACATTTAAGAAAATGTTTAGTTTTCAAAAAAATTCAAATGATTCTAAATTTTATAGAGCCACAACAGAAAAGAAGAAATTTATTACAAGTTATAATAGTTCAAATAATTCAAAATCTAAAATTAAAAATAATTCTGCTCCTAAACATTATGAAAAGAAAATTAATATAAGAAATAGACCAATAAATAAAAATAATTCTGCTAGTAGTTTAAAATCTCAACTTGAGAAAATGAAAAAAAAATTAATAGAAGAGAAATTAAAAAAAAGGTATACTCCGAATAAAAAGAAAAAAAATATTCATTTTATTAAAAAATAGAAAATTTATATTTAATTAAATAACTTCTCTATATATAATTTTAATTAAATATATACTTAATTATAAATATTTGTTTTAATAATAATTATTAAAAAACTTATTTAATATTTAAAAAAATGAAAGATTGCTTGAAACATTTTATATGTATGAATATATAAAAATAAAATTCATTATTTATTATAAATGTATTATTTTCATTAATTAAATCAACAATGAATGAATTCAAAAAAAATTATTCTTTATTTTTTTAAATTATTTATTAAAAAAATATTTAATGAAAGAACGTAATAAACAGCAATTAAATATAGAAATAATTTCAAAAGATGAGAATTTAATAGAAAAAAATAGAGAAAGAAATAATTTAAATTCTTTTCAAAAATTGAAATATATTCAAGCATTAATAAAGAAAGAATCTGCAATGAAAGAATTATGTAAAAAATGAAATTTTTAATCTTTTAGTTTTCAAAACAAAAGAAGAAGCAAAAAATAAAATAAATGAAGAATGCACAAAATTATATGCAAATAAAATTCAAATATCAGAAATTTATGAAAATTTAAATTTTGATGATTACAAAACAAAAAAAAAAGAAAAAGATATAAAATTTATATTAAATTCAGAGCCTCTTCCATTACTTAGTCAATGTTATAATTATATTTTAAATTTTATCTTTGGATTAAGAAATGATGAAGAATTAATGTTTAAAATAATTCAAAAAGCAAAAAAAGAAGATGCCAAAAAACTTTCAAAATTAATCATAAATAATTTTTATGAAAATATTTTATCTCCAAGTTATATTGAAGATGAATTATTAGCATTAATAGGAAGGAGTTTAAGAGAAGAAATAAATAATTTAAAAAATACAAATAAACCAGAAGAATTTTTAAATTCAGTAATTGGAAATATATTAGAAGGTTTAATTTTAAAAAAAGATATTCAATCATTTTTTAATATGATATTACAAGAATTTGTAGAAAAATTAGAAAGTGGAAATGAAAATAAATGTTGGAATTTAAATGTTTCTTCAATTTGTGAAGTAATACAAAATTTTAAAAAAGAAATTATAAAAAATAATAATTCTAAATCGGAAAATTTAAAAAAATTAAATGTTAATTTAAGTAATTCTAGTATTGAGACAATTGATTTATCTTTTCAAAGTAAAGGTGAAAAAGTAAAACATAATGATAAAGAAAATAATAAAGAAATGACAGATAATATTTTTTTTACAAAATATATTCCTGATTTGACTAAAAAAGATTTAGTAAATCTTTTACAAAAAGAAAAAGATGAAGAAAAAAAAAATTATATTTTAAAACAATTAAATGAATTTAAAAATGATGATAGTTTGTATTCAAATTCTAATTTAATTTTTCAAGTTTATAGAGCAGAAAAACCTTCAGAAGTTTTGAATTTTTATCAAATAGATTTTATTAATTGTACAGAATATATAAAAGAAATATTTCAAATTTTAATTGATAATATTCATTTAATTCCATTTTCAATTAAATGTATTTGTAAAATGATATCAATATTAATAAAACAAAAATTTCCTTATATTTCAAAAGTAGAATTAAATGCTTTTATATCACAATTTTTTTTTGGAAAAATATTTAATAAAATTTTTCTCAGACCTGATTTTTATGCATTAATAAGTTCATTTATAATATCAAAACAAACAATTCATAATATAAATTTATTATTATATGTAATAAATAAACTAGTTTCAGGTAATTTTTTCACAAGTCAAAAGGAACCTATTTATACACCTTTTAATTGGTTTTTTTTAGATGAGGCATTTCCTTTAGCTTTAGAATTTTTTAATCAATTAATTGAAGTAAATTTACCTTCTTATATTGATTTAATAATTAATAATCCCAATAATGATAATTTTAATTATGATTATTTTAAAGAAAATCAAAATGAAATTGTTCAAAATAAATCTATTTGTTTTTCTCTTTTTGATTTTAAAATTTTATTCAAAATTGTTATTGAAAATCAAGAATTTTTTTCTGGAGAACCTAATATTAATGGTCTAAATGAAGAAAAAGCAAAAGATAAAATTGAGGATAGAAAATTTTTTACTTTAACTATTAAAAAATTATTAATGAATGTTCATATAGATTCTATTAATAAAATATTAGAAAAAGAACAAAAAGAAAAAAAAAGAAATTTTTTTTTAAAAAATGAAGTTTATTATAATACTTCATTTGAAAAATTAATGAAAATGGAACTAAAAAAAAGTCAACCAAATTTAACTATACCTGAATTAAAAGATAAAATAACAGATGAAGATGTATTTAATAATAATTTAATAAAAATACAAAATTCTTTATGTAAATTACTATATAATTATAGAACATTAAATATTGTAGATTTTTCACCTGGAACAACAAATAATACAATAAGTATAATAAATGAATTAATTAAATTTTTGAAAATTGGAAATTTTATTATTGATAATAGTATTCCTTCTGAATGGTATGCAAAAAGTTTTTTAAAATTATTAAAAACTCTACCTGAAGAATATAAATTAAATGATTATGAATTAATATATCAAAAATTAATCGATGATTTAAAAAATTCTATTAAATCTTTTGATTTTGAATTATTAAGTCATATTTTTGAAAAATTAAAATATACTGAAAGAGCCATAAACTATTTAAATTTTGTAAAAGTTTCATTTAATGAAATAGATGTTAATCATTTAGTGAAAAATTTTATTGAAACTTTTCCAATTGAAGTTGAAATAAAAATGAAGATTTCTGAAAAATATTTTGAAATTGTAAAAACAAATACTAATATAACAGAAAAACAATATCAATTAAATGATTATTTTTATTATCCTGGTAGAAAATTAGGGAAATTATGTAAAAATATATTTGAATTTACAAAAAGATTTCCTTCTTTAATTTCTTATCAACAAAAACAAGATTATGATTTATTTGAATTAGAAAAAGAATTAAAATTACCTGAAAAATTAGAAGAATATTATAAAATGATAAGAGAAGCAATGAATAAATATAAACCATTTTATGAATATAAACAAAAAAATTTTGATAAAATATATTATAAAATAACAAGTTACGTTATGTCTAGAATATATGATAAAATATTTCCAATTGAACCTGATTTTGATGATATTAAAATTTATCATAATTCTTTTAGATTATGTTGGATTGAACCTATTCATATAATAAAAAAGAATAATTTTAATTATGATAATTTTTTACCTGAAACAAAGGAAATTTTGCAAAAATTAGATAATGAAAAATCACCAATACAAAAATTAAACTGTTTTAAACAAATATCAAATAAAATTAAAAATATAATATTATTTAACAATGGAAATGATGTTATTGGAATGGAAGAAATGTTACCTCTTTTTCAATTTGCAGTTATTAAATCACAAGTTCTAAAATATAATTCTAATTATAAATTTATAAATATGTATCTTAACAAAGAGTTGACTCAAGGAGAATATGGTCATTTACTTTCTCAAATTTTTATTATTGGAGAATTTATAAAGCAAGTTAATTATAAAAGTTTATTCAATACTAATAAAGAAGAATTTAATAAAAAATGTAATGAAGCAACATTAGTGGATTTTCAAATGGATAATCAAACTAAAGTTTGATAAATTTATTAGGTTTTTTTTATAGCAATATATAAATGAATTATTAAATGAAATAAAATAGTATTATTAGTTTAGTTTAAAAAATGGAATTTTTTATTTAGAATAATATATTTTAATTTTTTATTTCAAAATAACTATTTAAAAAATATATTTTGTTTGATTTATTTATTTTTGATAAAACAATTTTTATATTATTTATAAATATATCATATTAAATATTGTATCTTTGAGAGTGAAATATATTTTTTTCATTTTTTAGATTTTTATCGATCTAAATTTTATCAAAGAAAAAATAGGAAAAAAGATATATTTCTTTTTTACCATTTTTTTAATTTTTTTTTATATTTATAAAATAAATATAATTATAGTTTTAAATAATATATTATCATATATTTATTTTTTATAGATTTCTTGGTAAGTTTTTCTCATTAATTCATCATAATTTATTATTTCAGGATTGTTTTTTTCTTCTCTTTTTTTTTCAATTTTATCTTCTGGGAATCTAGGAGGAATTTTAATATATAATTTATTATTGTCTTTATTATTTTCAATTTTATCAAAAGAAAAAGTTTCACTAGTAGGAATACTTGATTTGATTTCTTTTACTAAAGATGAAAAAGATTTATCATTATAAATATCAGGATTTCTTTTATATTTATGATGATAATAAATAGGTTGAGGAGAAAATTTTGGCATTTGAAAAATATTAAAATTATCATCATTTATATTATCTTTCTTATTTTTACTTTTTAATCCAATATCAAAATTAATTTGATTATCAACACTTTCTTTATCTTTTTTATTTTCTGATAAAAAATATGATGGAATTAAAAGTTTTTTATCACTTATTGATTGAACTGGAATATGTAAATTAAATAAATTTTTTTGTTCTTCATTTTGTTTTTCAAATTCATAATATTCTCTTCTTATTAAAATTGAAATTTCACTTTTACAAATTGGAATTTGATTATTAAAGAAATATATTTCTTTTTTATAAGGAGGAGGAGGAATTTCACCTATTTCATAATTTAAAAAATAATCTTGTGAAAATAAACCAATATTTAAATTTGTTGAACAAATTATTTTTTTTGTATTTTTGTCAATTAAAAGTATATATAATGGTTTATTTCTTAATAATTCTCTTAATTCATATAAATTATTATACTCAAAGAATATACATTTTTCATTGTTTATTTCTATTTTTTTTTGATATGCATAATAATTACATTCAAATTTTATTACTGAAAATGATAGAAATTTGACTGCTAAAATTAAATTTATTAAAGAAATATTAGAATCAATATCATTTATTATTTCCATTGTATTTATTTTTATTCTGAATAAATACATTGGATTTTTATCATTTTCATTTACAAATTTTGATATTATATTACTAAAAGGAATAATTTTATTTGAATATTCTTTGTTTTGATTTTCAAAATGAAAATATGACATTAAAAATTTCAATTATTTTTATTTCTTATGTCTTATATAATTAAAAATAAATAAAAAAAATAAAAGTATATTCACAATAAAAACAAATAACCTACAAATTTGAGTATAATTTTCAATTTTATCTTTATCCCAACCACAATATTCAGAAATTTCTTGCTCAGTTAAAAGTAATTTTTCAACTTTTTCTTTAAATTCTTGATAAGTAATAACTAATCTTATAATATCTTTAGAAATTAACCTTACAAAATATTGTTGATTTTCAATATATAATTCGAAATAAATATTTTCTGCAAAATAAGTATATTGAAGAGAAGTATTAAAAGCTAATTGATTAAAAACTTCAAAACCAGCAATAGTATTATCATGTAAAGAATATATTAAATATTTAACTTTAGATTTATTATGAATAATATCATCCATTTTTTGTAAAATTGTTTTAAAAGTATAAGTCATTGATACTTGTGCAGTTTTAGTTTTATGAAAATTAGTTCCATTCCAATCAAGAAATAAAAATTCAAAACATAAATTTTTAAAATCTTCCATATTTTTTTCTCCAATTAAATTTTTAATAGAATTTAAATTTCTTCCATCAGTTAAATCCGCAATAAAAGTATCCATATATTTATGAGTTGTTATATATTTAAAAAGAAAAGAAGAATTTGTAGTATTTTCTAATATCATTAGAGCTTTACCATATTTTTTACTTAATTTTGTAATAAAATTTGTCATATCTTCTCTTTTTTCAACTTCATCTCTTATATATTTTAAATTAGGACAATTTGATCTACTTTGTAATTGAATTTGATGATCTGGAAAATAAAAGAAATTTAAAGGAAAAACATTTATATTATATGGTAAAGAATAACTTTCTTTTTCATTTAAAAAATATTCTTTTTCTTTTTCAATAAAATATTCAGAATAATTTTTACTTTTAGGTCTAATAAAAGTAGAATTAATTAATTTTTTTGTAATTTTTTTTCCTGTATTGTCAGGATATAAACCGAATAATTGGGCATAAACACTTTGAATAGTTCTATTATAATCAGTAGTATATATTTGAATTTCTTCAGGTTCAAATTTATTTTTTAAAAATTTATATTTTTCTATAAATCTTCTTCTATTACGAACTCCAATTAAAAAATGAGCTCTTTTACCTACTTCAGTTAATTCATTTGATGAAATCCATTTTTCTTTATAACAATCTATTCCATTTTTTATTCCTACAAATGGAGCTCTTGCTCCATGTCTATGTATTTCAAATACAAATTTTAATTCTTCATTTTTTACTAATATTAATGTATATAAAATCAAAATTAACATTTTATTAAAATTTATATCTTTTTTTTCATTCTTTCTAATTTCTTTTTTTTTATTTTTATTCATAATAATTTAAAATTTTAAATTAATTTATTAAAAAGAATTAACCTTGATTAAACTAATAATAAACTAATTTCATTAAATTTACTTTCAATATTATTAGAAACAATATATATTAAAATTAATTTTAAAAAATATTTTATTTCACTTTTTTATATCAATTTAAGAAATAAAAATGATTTCAGAAAAAATTAAATCTCCGTATTTAATTCATGAATTGTTCAATTATTTCCCAATTAATAAAAAATTTTTAATAATAAAAGGTTCAAAGAAATTTATGGATATATTGTCAATCTCTAAATATGATTATATTTTCCCAAAAAATATTGCTATAGAAGATCTTCTAAATTTAAACAATTTTTTTTTAAAAAAAAAAGAGAAAGACCCTAAAATTGAAGATTTATATATTTCATATCTCAAAGATTTACAAAATTCATATCATATTAAGATTCCAATTTTTATTGATTTTAATGATGGTTCAAATAATAATTTTAATATTATAAAATTGAGTGAATATTTTTCAGAAAATATTACAATTAGAATTGATCTTCATTTTTATAATATTATAAAAAATAGATTAAATTCTATTAAAAATTATAATTACACAGGTATTGAAATTTTATCTGCGAACTGTTTTAATAAATCATTTTGTGAAAAAATAAAATTAAATGAAATTAAAAGATTTTCTTTCAAAAAGAGATTATCACTTTATAATTATAATAGTATAAAAAAAAATATAAGTTTAATTCTTCAATATATATTTGAACAAAAATTGACAAATTTTGAAGAAATTTCAATTGAGGAAGATTTAGAAGAAAAAGATATAGAATTATTAATATCAATTATAAAAAATAATACAATTCAAAAATTTCAATTAAATAATTTAAATACATCTAAAAAATGTTTGTTACTTGATTTGATTCCTTCTTTAACAAATGCAAATGAAATTTCATTATCTTCATATAATACTTTAACTGATTATATAAATGAATTTAAATCAATTTTTTCAAATTTAAAAAGTTTAGAATTAAATCCAAAAATAATTCAAAAAGAGAATTGTGAAGTTCCAATTAATTTAATAAATTTAGAAGAATTAAAAATTTGGAGCTCAAATATTGATTTTATCATAAAATTAATATCTAATAATCCTAATTTAATAAGTTTTACTATGAATGTAGTTTATGATTTTGGAAAAAATAAATATAATGATTTAATTGAACAATTAAAACAATTAAAGAATTTAAAAAATTTATATTTCATAGGATTTAATATGTTTTTTTCTAGAGAATTTGGGAAAAAATTCAAAAGTTATATTTTAGAATCAATTCAAATTCAAATAGATTCAGCTTTTGATTTTGATTTATTTATTAACAATTGTCCGAATTTGGATAAAATTGATTTTATATTAAGAATAATAAATAATGAACAATTTAGATACCATTTAAATCCTAATATTAATTATAAAAAAATTTGTCTTGTAGGATTTCCTTTTGATATTACTGTTTGGCAATTAATAAAAAATAATAAGTTTAGTTTAGCTTATATTCAATTAAGTTTTATATTTAAAAAGGATGAACCTATAAATGAAATTTTGGATTGTAAAGAATTCATATATTCAAGTTATAATGTGTCATTTTGTAATTGATTTTTAAAAATAAAAAGAATAATTTTTTTATTTGGATTCAAGAAAAAAATATTAAAAAAATTAATTAAAAAAAATTTTTTTATTTTGAATATTTGATTTAAACAAATTTTTATCATGGAAAAATTATTTAAAATAGCTAATAATTAAAGTTTTCAATCAGATTCTAAAAAATTTGATGATATAAATATACTAAATAATATATAATTCTATAAGAAAAACAATAAATTTTATTTGGTTGATGATTCAAAGGATTAAAATTAAAATAAATTCCAAGAAGATTATAAGAAAGTTTTTCTAGTTCATTTTATGAATATAAATTATTGAATCCAAAAATGAATAAAGAAATTTTATTGATTTTAAATTTTAAATAAAATAATCTGATTTTATTATTAAATAAATTAATAATTACCATCAATTAAAAGAAATTTTGAAAATAGAATAAATGATAAACATGATGTTTGTTATTGTAATTGAATTAAAAAAAAAATATCCATGATGAATTAGATAAAGATATAAATAATTTAATTTTAATTTTAGAAATATCTCTTAGAAAATGAGTAATTTTTTTTTTAACTTTAAAACAATTATCTAATATTTTCTTATTTAATGCTGATTCTATAAATAAATATATGAATAAATATAATTTATATAAAAATAAAATAATAAAGATAATATAAATCGCTATAAAATTTATGAATATTTTGTTTTATTCTTGTATTTATGAGGAGCTTATTATATAGCCACTTTTAAGGGGATTGGGGATTGGGGATTGGGGATTGGGGATTGGGGATTGGGGATT